>JAFIRS010002898.1:0-172139 GCA_018342105.1 Gonioctena quinquepunctata | reverse complement strand
ATTGTTTATTAATTTTATTCGATAGACAAACACAGACAACTATCGAATAAAATAAATAAAACAATGGAAAAAACACAACATAACTATTCACATCGACTGAAAAATACGAACAAAACCATTTATTCAAAATAAAACCAGAAATAACAAAAAAACAAACAAACTCATACAGTATATAGAATACCATGTAAAGACTGTCAAAGTACCTATATAGGTCAAACAAAACAATATTTGCAAAAAACGTTCAAGCCCACAAATACTCAAAAACCGACATTACAGCCTTATCAAAACACGAAAAAGAAAATCAACATAAGTTTGACACTAACAACGTTGAAATTTTGACCAAAAAAAGGAATCCAAGAGTAAGAACATTCTTTAAAATGATACATATTGAAAAAGACCCCAATAGCATTAACAATAGAAATGATATCAAAAACTTAAGCCAGATTTATAACAACCTCTTTTAATTTTGTTTATAGTAATCATAATGAAAACTAATCTTTACATGCTGCCAAAAAAATACAGTCCGGCTCATATATTAGAACTCAATATAAACAATCCCATGTACCTACTTATGAAGGGGGCAAAAATGCATGAAAGATAAACAAACCATTCCCGATAACTTCAATGCAGGTCACACTCCCACAATAACCTTCGTACGATGCGAACGCAAAACTCAAATAAAATTAAGTGAATACTCATAAATGTTACAAATATTTATATTGAGTTAAATAACGTGTTATATATCGAACCATATGTTTTTCAAGAATCATTTTAGTGCATACATTTCAATATTGTGTTAAGTTAAATATGTCTCAAACTCCATATTTTAATTTTAGTGTTTTAACCTGATGATGACAAATACCATGTCGAAACATCGTTAAAAAAAATTATATGAATTGACTGAATCAGACCTTTATATGGGACCAAATATCATTTCTTTGTATTTATTTTGTGTCACTATGTATATTTTGAGATGTGAAAAAGTGATTTCCGGACATTTGTCAATTTTGGGAAATAAAGTGTAAAGAATAGTTTTTCATAGAATTCAGTTCCATAGAATTTAACAATTGCTGCCCCTTTTTAGGGTTTGAGTGAAATTGTTGAACCTGTTTGTTTAAACGGTTAGTTCATTGTTCCCAAATCATCAGATCCCAAATTATGATAACAAAAAACTTAATTCAAATCACCCCTCAACATATAGGTTGAGACAGATGAGTGAGTATAGTTCAAACTATAAACACACATAAGTTGGGTAGAGTTCAACAACTGTCGACAAGTGTTGTTGAAAAAAAAACAGGAAAAAAACAGGATCGAAGAAATAGAAATTTGTGGAAAAATTGAATTGTATCTACAGATTCGCAATCAATGTAATTGCTCTGAATTCGATCAGCAAAAATTTTATAGATTTCTACTTGAACGAGAAAGGAATGGAAGTTATATTGAAATTATTATGTCAGTGGTTTCTGTATAACACGCATACGTATTTGAAAAATTGCGACAGATGACCAGATATTTCTTCTTATTCGTTTTTATGTAACACCCAAACTCCAAATATACTGTTTACCAAGAAATAAGATATTAAGCTTCCTTTTATGCACCCAAAATGAAAATAAATAAATTGAAAAGATAATATAATAATACCACATTTATTTCACTAGTTGAAAAGTACAATGCAGAAGCAAAAGCAATTACCAGTGTACAATGGCTAGGAAAAACTTTTTAACAAAAAATTAAACCGACGGAATACGGAACTTAAAAAGTAAAAAATAAAATAAACCTTCTTAGTCTCAATAACTGAGCTCCTAAACTAATGTAAGTAACTAACTTTGAGTCGGCGCCAAACAAACAAGCAAATGAATTAGGTAAGGCGTAAAATGATGGCATCGAGTTGGGCGGTGACATTCTGATAATTTTTTTGAAGTAATTTGATGATCTTCGTTGATTGTTCGTTTGGCGCCGACTCAAAATTAGTTACTTACATTAGCTTAGGAGCTTAGTTATTGAGACAGAAGGTTTATTTTATTTTTTACTTTTCAGTTCCGTATTTCGTCGGTTTAATTTTTTGTTAATAAGTTTCTATTTTTCAATTTTTTGTGTCTGAAATCTACTAATTACTAACTACTTGTTTTTTTAATACTTCCAAAGTACTTACTTACCCACCTTACTTCAACTATTACCTGTTAAATAATATGATTATCTACTTTTACTATTTGTTGTAATATAAATTATTTTTGTTGTTCTGGTTAGTTTATTTCATTAATTTGTATATCATTCCATCCTCTCATAGAATATAATGATTGTGACGAATGTAGGAGAACAAAAATTATGACACTAGCGATCTGTCATTGTCAACTACATATGTGTGTCAATGTTCACAAGTGGAAAATCAATTATTCCCTATTTTTCTACCCGTAAGGGTGAATAATTCCATTCAGAATATTGTAACGAACCTAGGCCGGACCTGTCGCCTCACGTGTTGCCATCGACAGCGATGAGATCATCCCCGGAGATATTCGAGAACCATCCAGTCGCTCTGCCGCGAAAAAACAACGGTCAATATTGGAAACAATTGGAATATGCTAGTCGCCAACCGTCCGAATTCGAAACATCGAGAATGCTGTATCGGAGATAAATAGACAGCCCTCAAGAGAGAGTACACAGTCTGAACGAGCCCATACGATTGAGCTATTCAGTGGCGTAGTAATATAAATTAAGTTGTAGATTAAGTGTTAAATAAATTAGTTAAACCAAGTTAAGTTTATTTACGTTACAATTGGTGTCGGAAGTGAGATTTTGAAAATAAACAAGTGATCGTGGAGTGGATAGTCAGAAAAATAAATTGATAGACCTTTTTGTACGCCCAAAATAGACAGTGGCCCGGTTTTCGCGAAGTGGACAATTGTGCGTGGGAATATAAACTGATACACTCTTCGCGTGAAACAGACAATAGACTGGTGGCCCGTGGAAAAGAATTCGCGAAGTGAATTTTTAACAAACTGATAAACTTTTCATGTGAAACAGACTGATACCTCGTCAAAGACAAAATGTGTTCAAGAAAAGTGCGCCTTGCGGATTTGAAGGTAGCGGAATTGAAACAGGAATTGGAGGAAAGGGAACTGGAAACAACGGGTAAAAAGCAAGTACTCCAGGAAAGACTTGCAGAAGGACTTATACAAGAAGGTGAGGACCCCGAAACATTTTTATTCGAAGTTCCCGGAGGTGATTTAAGTTTGGTAATGAATAAACTCGAAGAAACTACTAAATCCGTGAAAGAAGAACTGCAACAAAATTCGAGGACTCTGGAAGAGAAGCTTCAAGAAAATTCTATAAATCTGGAAGAGAAGCTTCAAGAAAATTCTAGAAATCTGGAAGAGAAGCTTCTAGAAAATTCAAGAAGCTTGGAAGAAAATGCTAGAAATCTGGAAGAGAAGCTTCAAGAAAATTCTAGAAATCTGGAAGAGAAGCTTCTAGAAAATTCAAGAAGCTTGGAAGAAAATGCTAGAAATCTGGAAGAGAAGCTTGAAGAAAATTCTAGAAATCTGGAAGAGAAGCTTCAAGAAAATTCTAGAAATCTGGAAGAGAAGCTTCTAGAAAATTCAAGAAGCCTGGAAAAAATCAAAAGCCTGGAAGAGAAGTTCCTGGAAAACAAGAAGGCCTAAAAAAAGAATTGTGTGGTGTGGCTAATTTTCTAGAAGAAAGAATGGGAACCGTTGAGACAGAGAAAGATAAAATTAGGGAGCAAATGAACACGGAGGTAGATAAAATCAAAGATGGGGTCGAGGCAGAAATGGACAAAATGAAGGAAACGATCAGTAAGCTGGAAAAACGAATTAATAGTGCGCCCTCCACAGAGATGGTTAACGAAAATGCAATGCTGGACTTGAGTTTGAACTTGGATAAAGTTCAAGAGGGTATAAAAGATGTCAAGGTCATTTCAGAAATAGGGAAGCTTTCCATGAAGCCGCCTCAGTTCGACGGAAAAACTCCATGGGCAAATTACCGCCGGCAGTTTGAAGCAGCGGCCAAAGCAAACGGATGGAATGCAGGGGAAAGAGCTGTAGCACTGACACTTGCATTACGTGGAGCAGCGACAAATATTCTACAAACTCTCACCGCCCAAGAACAGGAGGACTATGATCAGCTGATTAAACATCTAGAATTACGATATGGCCACGCTCATTTGGAACACGTATACCACTCCCAGCTGAAAAATCGCTGCCAAAAATCGGGCGAATCCTTACAAGAATTCGAAACTGACATTGCACGCTTGGTTCGTCTCGCATATCCAGCCACACCAGAAAATGTAATGGAGCGACTAGCGGTTCAAGCATTCCTGGATGGACTCCGTGACCAAGAAACCAGACAAGCGTTGACACTAGCCCGTCCAACACATCTCGTAGACGCACTGGCACGCGCTTTGGAATTCGAGGCAGCGAAACAATGCTGCAAAAGCCAAAGTAAAGTTCAAACGATTGAGGAAGACTCACAGGAGCATGCTAACTTGGAAGCTGCCATAAGAAAAGTGATGAAGGAAGTGTTGCCTGAGAAAAGACAGATAAGATGCCGGAATTGTGGCAAAATTGGACATGTGCGTAGCAAATGTCCAACATTCATCGACTCCGATGCAGGAAAACTAAAGAAGGTCGACGAGAAGGGGCAATCGTCGGCATGTGTCCGGCAAGCCCCGGTTAACAACGCATATGTCGCTATCCTTCAACGACAGAACAAAGGTGTCTTCGTAGACGGTCTCATCAATAACGAGCCTTGCACCATGCTGCTAGATACAGGTGCGACTAGGACAATTCTCGGGCCTTCCTTTGCCAGAACACCGGAACGGATTGAACTGACAACTTGGAAGCTACGCACAGCAACAGGGGAGCCAGCTACTGTATATGGCGAGCTACCGATTGAAATAATTTTGGGCAGCACTAAAGTGAAACATCAGGCACTTGTAGCGGACATCGAAGACGATGCAATCATCGGAATGGACATCATGAATTCCAGAGGGTTTGAATTGGATTTCAAAGACGGCGTCCTACGGTTCAACGGAGAAGAGCTGGTGCTCCCAGGGAGAAGTGAGGGTTGATCCGTGTGTTGTTGGCTGAAGATGTAAGCGTACCTGAGAGGGCTGAAACCATTCTGGAGGCTCGCCTGGACGGGAGTACGAGCAGTGGAAACGTGGTGATGTTCGAGCCCAAACTTCATGATGAGAAAATTGGACGAGGGATTGCACTAGGGAAGACCTTGTTGCGTGCTGACAAATTTGTGCCCGTAAGGGTCATGAATGTCAATTATTTTCCAGTGACCTTGAAGAAAGGAACAATATTGGGGCACTGCTCGTCAGTTTCCTCAGTGATCCGGAGTGTACGAGGTACGATTAGCCAACCCAACAACTTGCCCACAGAACTAGAAAATTAGTTGCCATCTCTTCCAAAGATATAAAACCAGCTCAACAGCCCAAACTAAGAGATTTAGTTAAGAAGTACCAAGACATCTTCGATACCGGACAAGGAAAAGGAGGTCGAACTAATGTGGTCCAGCACAAGATTGATACTGGGGGTGCCCGACCGATCCGGCAATCAGCAAGAAGCCTTCCTCTTGCCAAGAAGGAAGAGGCTGACAAAATAGTTTTCGATATGTGAAAAGAAGGATGTTGTCGAACCATCTGACGGTCCCTGGTTTACTCCAGTCGTACTGGTGAAGATAAAGGATGGATCGATACGGTTTTGTGTAGACTATCGCCAACTTAATAATGTCTCGAAGAAGGACAGTTACCCTCTCCCAAGAATAGATGACACCCTAGACACGTTGGCTGGTTCCACGATTTTCTCGACCCTTGATCTGAAGAGTGGATATTGGCAAGTAGAACTGGCTCAGGAAGATCGAGAAAAGACTGCTTTTACCATCGGCTCAGGACTGTGGCAGTTCACCGTTATGCCATTCGGGCTCTGTAATGCTCCCGCCACATTCGAAAGATTGATGGAAACAGTACTGAAGGGACTCTCATGGAACACGTGTCTAGTGTATCTCGACGACATAATTGTGGTCGGCAGATCGTTTGAGGACCACGTGAAAACTTGGAGGAAGTATTCCTGCGACTGAGGAACTCCGGATTGAAGCTGAGCCCTAAGAAATGCCATCTGTTCCAAAAGAAGTACGATACCTCGGCCACGTTGTCTCTGGGGAAGGAGTAGCAGTGGATGACCAGAAGATCAAAGCTGTTAAGGATTGGCCCATCCCAAAGACATTCACCAACTTCGAAGTTTCCTTGGTTTATGCACATACTATCGCCGATATGTGCTGGATTCGCCAACATCGCTAAACCACTGACCAAGCTCACGGAAGGCCAAACAAAGTTCCAGTGGTCCGAAGAATGTCAAGACTCATTCAGGAAGCTGAAAGGAGCTTTGATCAACGCACCTATACTGAGCTATCCCCTACCCAAAGGGAAATTCATTTTGGATACGGACGCCAGCAACGTGGGACTTGGAGCTGTCCTATCTCAGATCCAGGAGGGACAGGAGAAGGTCATTGGTTATTTCAGCAAGACGCTTAGCAAACCAGAGCGCAATTACTGTGTCACCAGGCGAGAGCTGTTAGCTGTTGTAATACACTTCTACAAGTACGTGTATGGAAGAAGATTCCTGTTGAGAACTGCCCATGCAGCTCTCAAATGGCTCTTACAGTTCAAAAATACTGAGGGTCAAGTAGCACGTTGGATCGAGAGACTCAAGAATTCGATTTCGAGATCGAACATCGAGCCGGAACTAGCCATAAGAATGCAGATGCCTTGTCGCGAAGACCATGTCCAGATGATTGCTCTCATTGCCGACGAGCAGAAGAGAAAGAAGCAACACTTTGTAGAACCGCGGCAATGGATGACAACTGGAATGACAGCAAGATCCAGAAAGACCAAGAGAGAGACCCCGACCTTGGCTTAGTCGTCAGCTGGAAGAAGGGCAATCGAAGACCATCATGGCAGGAAGTCGCAGGTTACTCGCCGGCTGTTAAGTCCTATTGGGCACAATGGAACTCTCTTATTCTGGACAATGGGATCCTGAAACGTGTGTTGGAGGCCGATATTGGTGGGGAAGACAGACGCCAAATAATTGTTCCCAGGAACAGAAGAGAGGAAGTGCTGCGGGAAATCCATGATGGAGTCGCTGGAGGACATCTGGGAGTGACGAAGACCCTGCAGAAAGTGAGGCAACGGTTTTACTGGACCAATTGTCAAGCTTACGTCCAGGACTGGTGCAGAAAGTGCGCTGTATGCGCTGCTAGCAATGGACCTCGAATACGACCCAAGGCCCCGATGCGTCAGTACAACGTAGGCAGCCCGTTCGAGAGAATCGCCATTGACATCGCCGGCCCGTTTCCCGTATCCGACCACGGGAATAAATACATCCTTGTGGCAATGGACTACTTCAGTAAGTGGGCGGAAGCCTATGCCCTGCCCAACCAGGAAGCCATCACCTTCGCCGACGTCTTGGTGAATGAATGGATATGTCGATTCGGTATTCCAATGGAGCTGCACTCGGATCAAGGCAGAAATTTCGAATCCAACCTTTTCCAAGAAATATGTCTACTGCTGAACATCCGCAAGACAAGAACCACGGCCCTACATCCGCAGTCCGATGGAATGGTGGAACGGATGAACAGGACGATCAACCGCCACTTGTCCAAGGTTGTCTCTGACCATCAGAGAGACTGGGACCAGTATCTTCATTTGTTCCTGATGGCCTATCGATCCGCAGCACACGAGTCAACCGGTCAAACTCCTGCTAGTATTTAATGGGCCGAGAACGCGACAAGGTTGTCTCTGACCATCAGAGAGACTGGGACCAACACTGCGGGAGAGGACTACGTCAGCAAACTTCGGCAGAGAATGGACGACATCCACGAACGAGTCCGGTTGAACATCCAGAGTGCCAGCGATGAAATGAAGAAGACCTATGACATCAAGGCCGACGCTGGAGGATTTAAGGTTGATGATCTGGTTTGGCTGTACAACCCCAAACGTCGTCGTGGACTATCACCAAAGTTGCGGAACTCGTGGGAAGGCCCGTATAAAATCGTGAAAAGGATAAACGACCTTGTGTACCGAATCCATAAGCCACCCCGAGGGAAACCAAGGGTCGTCCATTTCAACAGGTTGGCCCCTTACGCTGGAAACCATGACCAAGTTCGCACCCTCAAGCCACTGGAGGATGATATGACGTTCGAGAAGTTTATGTCCTTGTATTCAAACGGGCAGAAAGTTCTATATGGGGTTACTAGAGAGGAGTCACGAGACCTTTTTGAGGTGCCTGCTGACTACGCACTAGCGCACTGTGTGGCAGAAGATCTTCAAATGTCCAGGGGCATCGCCGTAGTGTTCTCCAAGAAATTTGGTCAACTCCAAACACTGCGGGAGCAGAATCCAGAAGTTGGTGGGGTGCTACAGTTGAAGAAAGGCCAGAGAAACATCTACTACCTAGTTACCAAGAGGCATTCCCAAGATAAACCGTCCTATGAAGATGTCTGGAAGAGTCTCACCAAACTAAGAGATACTATGGTGGACCAGAATCTGGTGGATCTAGCAATTCCAAAATTGTCCTGTGGTATTGATGGGTTGGACTGGAGAGTCATAAGAAGTATGCTGGAGGCGATATTCAGATCCAGCGGCGTCAAGATTTTGGTTTGCTGTAACCCTCTTCCACGACCGATCATGAAGACCGTGGAGTGTTACTTCCATCGAACTTCACGGTGCAGATATGGGGAGTCATGCAGATATCGTCACACTCCAAGGATGAAATTTCGGGACGAAATGTCTTTAAGAAGGGGGCAATGTAACGAACCTAGGCCGGACCTGTCGCCTCACGTGTTGCCATCGACAGCGATGAGATCATCCCCGGAGATATTCGAGAACCATCCAGTCGCTCTGCCGCGAAAAAACAACGGTCAATATTGGAAACAATTGGAATATGCTAGTCGCCAACCGTCCGAATTCGAAACATCGAGAATGCTGTATCGGAGATAAATAGACAGCCCTCAAGAGGGAGTACACAGTCTGAACGAGCCCATACGATCGAGCTATTCAGTGGCGTAGTAATATAAATTAAGTTGTAGATTAAGTGTTAAATAAATTAGTTAAACCAAGTTAAGTTTATTTACGTTACAATATGATCAACTATGAGGTATACCCTATCTGATAAAAAAAGAATCATCCAAATCGAAGATCCCAGTACAAAGTTATGCCTGATAGAATCGGTTAACGGACCAGAATTCAGAGGGTGAGTGATCAATATCCTTCATTTTGCTACCCTTAGGGGTGGATTTCATCTTTTAAATCCAAATGGGACCAACTTCGAAGTACACCCTATCCACTGAAAAAATAATTATCGGAATCGGACGTCTCAGTAAAAAGTTATGCGTGATCATACATAAAAAAAATATACGCGTCGACTAGAGAACCTTCTCCTTTTTGGTTTCGTCGGTTAAAAAATGAGAGGTAAGGCAAAGATTTAGATATAAAAATTAACAAAAATATTCCAACTGCTTGGAATTTTCTAGCTGCTTTCAATTTCACATGTGAACGATTGGAACAAACAAAGTTTTATGTTTCACTGAAACATCGTGAATTATTTATTTTTACGCTAACTGCAATATAAAACGATTGTTAAGATAATAAGAGAATCAAAATTTATGTAAAGCCATGTCTGCCAAAATAACAGTAAAATGAAGTAGAACTAATTATGTCGGAATTATTAGTACATACTTGAAGGAATTTCCATGCAACGAAATACGAAACCCTTACTTAGAATTTCCATAAAGAAACGTACCTGAAATATTATATTATTTTGCCGCTCTTATTGTATTGTTTCTGAACTAGTGACTGACGTCACTTACTATTATTTCGGACACACGGTAAAACAAAATTTTAATATTCAGATCTGATCTGAAATAGATCTCGTCGCTTCGGATATTCAATTCTATGAGGAAATAAAAATATTAAAAGATCTAATTATATTGATCAGAGATCTATCTGTTTTTATATATTTCACTGACATGAGGCACTATGGTCTTATTTCTATGATTTTCACGCAAACTGAGTTTTTGACTTGAATAGGTATGAAATTGAACTGTGACGATTTTCAATGGAGAGCTTAATCAGGAAATAAAACGTAGAATTTAAAAAATATATAATTATTATTCAGTGTACATACTACAGCATTTGGAAACAGTTGAATTCATGGAAAAAATAAATAAATGAGAAACTGTGGAATAATAATAATAATGCGAGAATTAAACCGTTAAAGAATATATGAATTATAATAAAAGAGCACCCGACCAGTTCGAGCATATCATTATATGTAATATTCTTTCGGCTCCCGAATCTCTTAAATATATTTATGGTTTCTTGAGGATGTGGATCATGAATAACTTTTGAAGATTTGTTTTTTTTTAATATTCACTCATTCAAGGAGATGCCTCGTCTTGAAAATTACTAACTCTTAAGATTTATACATTGTCTGAAAAAAAAATCATCATCCAATCTATTTGAAGCGATCGGACGAATACCGAAGAAATATTAGTAATATTGCCAGATAGGTAGCAATTTTAATCGATGTCTCCCATTGAATTCTGCTTATCTCATTGAGCGAGGAGCTCCTCGACGGCCGACTACAAATCCGCTAATCCCCTAGAATTTATACGAGGAATAACAAAATAACTGATTTAATCCCCTAAGTGACTACTTACTTCCAGATTTATTTGGTCTCCATAAATATTTTGCCGTGATGGCGGATGTCTCGGCTCGTTGTAAACATCCCTGGTAATGGGATTGTTTTATCTTAACATTTCATTGGAATTAAGTGCCTGCTCAATGTCCCCGACGATGGTATTTTTATTGTTGGGACGGTTACGATGGCGAAGCGCAATATCATTAAACGACAAAAATTCGAAATTCGGGAGCAGTTTGATGGAGAACTCCACATCAGTATTAAAAACACTATCACCGCCTTTTCAGCCAGAAAAAATATCATCTCTGGCGAAAGGATACAAAACATGAGGAATTACCGAAAAAATATTTTCGATAATCATTGATGAGACGAAAATCAATGTTTCAAAATTTGTAGAAGTGAACCCTACCGCTTCTACTAGGGAAATTAGCCACGAGTTATGAATTAGTCATGAGTCAGCAATGGAAATTTATTGTTTATAGCATTTCCATCTGATTGGGAATATTTTCATTTTATCTCAATAAACATTATTATTATTCTCATATAGGCATATTTTGCATCAACGTTTGTGCTGGCATAGTCAGCTTGAGAATTACTTTCACAGCGAAAAATTATTCATTTGTGAAATGACGACGTACACACCGAGAAATGAAGGGGTCCCAAAATGGAACCCTGAGGCACCACATGGGTATGGAACTTATGTATGTGGAGGATGCTGATGATTCAGTTTATGATTCCTGACTTCTCTATACAACGTTAAATTCTTGACGCTGACAAAAATACTATTCACGCTTCGGAAGTTTTTGCCGATTTTCGAGTTAGTTTTAACGAGTAAAAAATCTATGAACCTCTAAATTCCCGCATCTAATTCAAAATTATTTATGTACTGTGCAATATCCACATCATTCCTAAATAGTATTTATCAACAGTCTGCTCTTGGAAGTATAGCCATATGAACTACGTTATTGGAGAATATTATCCACTCATTTGTGCACTGTGGGATAAAAAACTCACGCTTATACTATAACCTACCTTTTATGGAAATCCAAATGGTCCAGGCACAGACTTCATCCATTGATTTTCAGTAATGATAAAAATTGAAAAGCACAAAGTTATTTCAACGTTTTAAAAACAAATTGAATCGTCTCAAAAATATGTTTTTATTTGGGCGCCATACAGATCGAAAATAATTCAAAGAGTGAATATTTGGCGGCTATGTAACCAAATACTGATTTCTAGAATGTTAACTAAACTCATATGAAATTTTGAATGTGAAAAATCTTATTTTTCAAAAAAATAAATATCACTTGACAGTTTCTACATCAGATGTGTAATGGAAATGGGAAATCAAACTATATATCACGCATCAGTACTTTGGTTCATTACCCTCAAATAAACAGCCAATGTTTCATAAATTTTGGTAACCCTTGAACTTGATGGTAATAACGTATGACAAGGTTAGACAGTTTGTAAGTTCGAACTACTGTTTCAGATATGAATGAATCTCATGTGTTGATGACCTTAACAATATCATGAATAATGTTGAAATATGATTACGCTTCCCCATAGAACCATGCGTCCTCTTTACACTCACTGTTATTATAAAATACATTTTATACCCAATATTGAATAAATAAAAGTTATTCCGTCACTATCAGCCACCACAGGTGCTTGGTTGCGAAGGGAAATCCTCCAAGTTTATCTGACCCTAAATGAACCAAACAAGTGGACAATTGGAATAATAGAGGTCTAACATTCAAAAAGTTTCCACAGGACTTACACAAAATTGGTCGATTACATTTCAAAATGGAATGACAAAGAAATTACGGAGTTAGAAGCACCCATATCTTCAACAAAGAAAGTTTTCTCTGAAACAGACCAATTAGTACAGGCCACCATCCCAAAGCTTTATTTTTATTACTTGAATTCATTGTCCCTCCAACCTTAAAGGTTATTAGAAACTACGTTGAGTGATTTAGAAACTCTAGTAAAATGTGCTTAGTTGTAAGATTGCATTGACATGTTCTACAGATTGGTTTGTCTTTTCGAGGATATGATGCTTTCTGGCTTTTTCCAGGGAAGAACAGATTTTTTTCACTTCAGCGAGCTTCCCAAAGGTTTGAGAGACAGCTTTGTATCTGGAGATTTTTTATTTCAAAATGACTGCGGTCTCAACCGGATAATCTCCATCGTAAAAACTGAAAATTTAATTTCGAATTGGTAGCCAGAATGATTTCTTTAATTTAAGTAACTCATGTTTTCTTTCATTAACAATATAGTAATAAAACAATATATCCAATCAACCTATATATTATATTACAAAAAGGATAAAAAAAATCTTTTGAAACCACACAATTCTACATTTTATTCAATCTTTTCGAGAATTCGAAGAAATTAGTGAACTTGTTGGTTTTATTGATGCTCCGGTGTGTTCGTTATCAGATCCAACCGTGTCGATGTGTACATCCAGGCTATGTGTGCCACAATGTCCGCTTTACTGACCACTCAGGTTTCATGATCTGACTCATTGATAGTTGCTCGCAGGTTCATGTCATGAAAACAATTGTAAGAATTAGATTCCAAGTGGTGTTGGGTTTCACTTGAAATTTTAGGTGATGTATAATATGGGATTTATAACATGTCACAGTGATATGATTTTAATTCACTCCTCAACATCCACGTTGAGACGGAATGATGACTAAATATCTAAGAAATATAAATATAAAATATATGGAAATTTAAATGAGTTCAACAACTTCCAATACGTGTTGAACAAATGAATTCACTAGTATTGAAGTTGTTTATAAATTATCAAATTGTAGAGACAACAGTTACAAAAATCTAAAAAGTTTGTGAAAAAACTAAATTTGTTCAATAGATTCACAATCAATGTGAATGCTCAGCCAACATTACAGATGAAAAAACCGAATTATATTGAAACTGTTACGTCAGTGGTTTCTGAATAAAATTGGGAGTGGAGCTGTGTGCATATGGCATAACCAAAAAAATATCGTTTGCGATAAAAAACTATTCGCACTAAATACAAAAAGATAATTCATTTGTTTCTGAATAAAACTTCCTAGGTACGTACTTGAAGAATTCCGACATTTGACAATTCACAAAATGTTTATGAAACTTAAAACATCCAAACTCCAAATATACCTTTCCCCAAGAAATAAGATACTGAGTTCACTTCTATGAATAAAAACAAACATAAATAAATTGAAAAAATTCGAAAAATTAAATTTGACTCAAAGGCCTTCAAAATTTTTCAAATGGGGTGTTTCAATCATGCAAAGTTAGTGAATTATATAATAAAACGCTACAAAAATTCGTAAAAAATTGTACGACTCAATCCACAACATGCTTCGAAATAACCCGATTAAAAAGACGCCCGTGTAAGAGCATTAGAAGAAACATCGCCGACTCTAATCACTTTTAAAGGTATTCTAATGCCGGTGGACGATGAATCAGTGGGGTTGTTTATCCCACCCCTGCCGGCGTAAAGCACTACATTTGCATGTTATTTGCATACTAGTTGATATTGCAACTTGCTGAAAGGTTCCAATTGATGATAAATCTCCGAAAGAATCGCCACGTTGGTTGACGTCATCGTACAGATAAAAACACACATATGGTTACTAATTAATGAACGGATTAGGACATACGGGGTGTGCTAGCGTTCAATACACAGTCTTCTGAAACACTGTGTTGAAGATAGATGTGCAATAAAGCACACAAGTGGTGGAATCTCTATTGATTGAAATGAAAAATAATGCAACTATCAAGCAACTGATTAAACGCACGTATCACAAGTATCACAATATAATGCCGACGATGCACTCTATAAAGCTGAATCTTTCCGAGATCAATTAGTTGTCAAATGAAGATGAGGGGTTATTGAATCCATTAGTAAGGATCAAAAAGCATGGCGGGTGAATTAAAACAGAATATCACCCTATTATTTCTCCAAAAATATGATAAGTTAATGAAATATATGATTAACTGGCATTGATCCAGAATTGAAAAGTTTTCTGGTGTTTATAAACTAACATTCATCGCACAAGTTGAAAGGAGCATGCTACATATGTTTCTAAATTTATTTAAAAAATATCAACAACAACAGTCATTACAAATAGTTGAGCATCCTCAGTGAAGAAAGAATTATCAGGTAAATAATATTTTTTCTTTGAATAAAGTATTCATACTATAAGTTACCTAGGTTACAGGAAACCTGAAAGCTTCAGGCTCCTATTTCAGGAGAAAGACCTGTGGAAGATTGGAATGGATTATCTCAGGTTATTCATGGAAAAAACCAGTACTGAAGGATCATCGAAGGTCTGAATGCAGATGTTTGTGTTCATTATCCCAAATTTGTGATGATTTTTGTAAAATCACATGTTAAAAATTTTCTGGAGTGTTACAAAAATAGAAATATAGGATCTTTGAATTATAATTAAGAGGCAAAGAGCTGTAAGAATCATTATGTTCACAATAAATAAATATTGTTTTTTTTTTATTCCATAATAGTATATTAAAGTATAAGTGGATAAAAAGGGCTTCAGAACACGCGCGATTTTTCGAGCACGACGGCGCAGCCGGAGTGCTCGAAATAGAGCAAGTGTTTTTAAGACCAGTTATCCACGAATACTTTACGCCATTTTTTTTTAATTGGTGCACTTTGAAATCATATATACTGGTATTATTACTACAAAAAATAGAAATAAGAAGTAATAATGCAAAATGGTTGAATTCGTGGTGTGACATCAGTATACCTTTCGTTGTCATGGAAATGAGAAAAACAGATATTAATTTGCAATTTGTTATCAAAGATCAATATTTATTGTCACCAGAGCTCAAAAATGAATTATTCTAATATCGATTTTTTGAATAGTGAGGCAGAATCGCGTTTAATACCGCGAAAATCCAGTGACATATATAATAAAAACTTTTTAACAAAAAATTAAACCGACAAAATTCGGAACTGAAAAGTAAAAAATAAAATAAACCTTCTTAGTCCCAGTAACTAAGCTCCTAAACTAATGTAAGTAACTAATTTTGAGTCGGCGCCAAACAAACAAGCAAATGAATTAGGTAAGGCGTAAAATGATGGCATCGAGTTGCGCGGTGAAATTCTGATAATTTATTTGAAGTAATTTAATGATGTTCGTTGATTGTTCGTTTGGCGCCGACTCAAAATTAGTTACTTACATTAGTTTAGGAGCTTAGTTACTGAGACTAAGAAAGTTTATTTTATTTTTTAATTTTCAGTTCCGTATTTCGTCGGTTTAATTTTTTGTTAAAAAAATTTTATTTTTCAATTTTTTGTTGCTAAAATCTACTAATTGCCTCCTTGTTTTTTGATTACTTCCAAAATACTTACTTACCCACCTCACTTCAACTATTACCAGTTAAATAATATGATTATCTACTTTTACTATTTGTTGTAATATACATTATTTTTGTTGTTCTGGTTAGTTTATTTCATTACTTTGTATATCATTCCATCCTCTCATAGAATATAATGATTTTCACGGATGTGGAACAAAAATAATGTCAGTAGCGATCTGTCATTGTCAACTACGTATGTGTGTACCAATGTTCACAAGTGAAAAATCAATTATTCCCTATTTTTCTACCCGTAAGAGTGAATAATATCGAAGTAATATTTTATTTGACGTTACAAGGTACTCCTGTCAGATCAATAATCAAAAATTTTTCATTTAGACTTCACGTTTCTCGATTTGTTGATGTTGCCATGGTAACTTAAAAAAACGCGCGTTTTTTAAAGTTCGATTTAAACACGCTGAGGCGTGCTTTAAATGGGTATAAAGGGGCACCAATAAAAAAAAGAACTTTATTCTTGAAAATACGAAAATTTTAACTTTGAGAACAATCCGAAATCACCCTTGAATTCATCGTATTCGACCAGAACTTATTCGATTTTTCAGAATCTCAATTCAACTTCTATGCAAACTAGAATTCCAATTACGTTATTTACATTCATTCATGTAGGAAATTCCTTTGCAAACCGATATCTCATCTCTTCTTCCGCTCCATCAGACTCACCATAGAGAGTTTTATCGGAA
This sequence comes from Gonioctena quinquepunctata, assembly GCA_018342105.1. Lineage (NCBI taxonomy): Eukaryota > Metazoa > Arthropoda > Insecta > Coleoptera > Chrysomelidae > Gonioctena > Gonioctena quinquepunctata. Next base: position 155,329 of record JAFIRS010002898.1, on the reverse strand, counting down.
ACCCTTCGATCAAATTGCAATTGTGTAATATTGCTTTAGTAACAGCAACTCCCTGAGAGAGTTTCGGCACAAAAGGAGTTTGCTTACACACCTATTTCCTTTGATCTTCTTCTTGATTGCCTACGTTTCGAGCACGGGACGTATATGGGAGACTGTATGACTTGAATATATCGGCGTTAACTACCATTACGGTTTGAATCACACAAAATATATTTTCACCGAGAAAGTATAGCTTTAGGTGGAAAAATGGATGGACGGCTGTTGACTAATGATTTCGGTGCTTTGAGAAAATACAAAAGAACTGTGCGTATATTAACCTTAAAAATTGGCAGTTATAATTCACAAATAGCATACAGGGTGTAATCTAATTTCTTGCACAACCGCTAATGGTTGATGGTCCATCGCTGATTCGCGATTCAAAAAATTTCGACGAATTTGCAAGAAAAAATATATTTTTTATTTTTCCATTTTTTTCCAATTTTTAACCACTGTTATTTATTATAAAATAGCATTATACACACGGATTTCCAAGAATTTAGATTACACCCTGTATATTCAAGAAATATATGTAATAATTTTTTTCAAATCTGTAAAATATACGATAATGGAGTCAATTGGAAATTTCTGCGATATAAAGTAAAAAACTGCAAAATTAAAATCATCGCTGTTAGTAGCTTAAGTGAAAAAAAACAGAATACACATACAGAAAATAATCATTTGTGTCAGTTGCAAACTTTTAACAACCGAGTTCAACAATATATAGTAAGCATTCCTTTGTCTCTCTCCCGCTCTTATTTTTTTTAAATGATTATATTCACTGATTTTTCTTTGAATAATTGCAAAATTAAAATAATCACTTTCAATAGCTTAAAAAAAGCAGAATACACCTACAGGAAATAATCATTTTTGTCAGTTGCAGACTTTTAACAGCTGAGTTGAACAATATATAGTAAGTATTCCTTTGTATCTCTCCCTCCCTTATTTTTTGGAAATTATGTGTTCCCAACTCATTACAGTTATTGTATTCATTCAATGATTTTTCTTTGAATAATTGCAAAATTAAAATTATCACTGATGAAAAAAACACAACAGACCTACAGAAAATAATCATTTGTTAAATAGTAAGTATTCCTTTGTCTTTGTCCCTCTCTCTATCTTTGGGGTTATTGATTGGAATAATGTGTTATTAATTCTTCACGATTATATTATTTTCATTTATTGATTCATATTTCTTGTATTCATAATAATTCTAATGGAATTGTGGCCATTATCTGACTAGTTTATAGTTCTCAAATAATTTCTCGTATTGAAACTACTGAATCGAACAACAATAATACACCAGATGTAAACAAAACCTTATCAGAATACCCATGTAATTCCAGATTCATGTTTACCGCATGAGTTATAAATTCTAAGAGCCCATTGGGGATAAAGAACCATCAACACGTTTATGGTTCCTATGAAACGGGATGTCACGAGCTAAAACTACCCAGATCTCTGATAAGCTCTACACGAGCTTCAACTACAATAAATATAAACTCACAATCACCTATTTACAATACAACGAAACGGATTCTTGGTTGAATATATACTTTTGTTTATTGGCAAACACATCTTAGGAGAAATAATTATTCGTTCTTGCAAATAGTATAGGAAATTTCACTGAACTGATAGAGTTTAGCATTCACAACCCAAACTGAATGTATTGATTTCAACATTCAAAATTTCACAAGGTGAAAACATTATCGAAGAGACCTTGGAAAAGAGGTTTCACAGGAAAAATCTGAATAGGAAACTGAGAACTATTTGATACCGAAAAAAAAATTAAAAAAATGTCTGGGAATCAACTGTATTATTAGTAAACCTCGATGCTAAGTACATTAATCCTTTTCGCTCGAAAGTCATCGGATAGTAGAAATTTGCAGTAAACTGTTTCATTTTTCATTCCTATTTAATTCCCTATTTCCTTAGATTATCAGCGGTGAATCCAGAACTTTGAGCGTAACGAAATCAATCAATTCTCTGTTTCTGGCTATGAAACGTAATACTTTATTCGCAAATTTTTCCACATAGTAAGAGGGAAATACATGGTTCGGCTATAAACAATGTCAACATTAAAACTACCGTTGGCTGTTTCCAATTGGTATCACGATTCCACCTCGAATTATCAAACTCAGTCTCTCGAGAAGTCCACATCAAGCCTCAAATATTGTATTCTGCAAAATGGACAAATGCTGAGAACTGATTTTCCATCGCGTAACACAATCGATCGTGAACTATTATAATAGCGATCACTCTGTTACCTACATTTTCCTGAAATCAGCGGTAATAACATCGACCCTCGCGAATTGTAGTACCTCTTCGATCAATTCCCAGTCTCTGGCCATGAAACATAACACAATATTCGATATTTCTCCACGTAAAAGGAAAAAAAACTTGGTTCGGGTGAAAAAATGTCAACAACAAAACTACCCTCAGCTGTTTCCAGTTGGTATCACGATTTTGTCTCAAATTTTCCACCTCAGTCTCTTGAAAAGAGACATCCACCTCATGCCTCGAATATTATATTCTGTAAAATGGGCAAATACAGAAAACTGATTTTTCCATCGCGTATCACGATCTGATCAGCGGTAAAAACATCGAATTTCTCGACCCTCGCGAATTGTATTAGTACCTCTCCAGATCAATTTCCAGTATCTGGCCATGAAACATAACACAATATCCGATATTTCTCCACGTAGGAAAAAGAAAACACTTGGTTCGGATGAAAAACTGTCAACAACAAAACTACCCTTAGCTGTTTCCAGTTGGTATCACGATTTTGTCTCCAATTTTTCACCTCAGTCTCTTGAAAAGAGACATCCACCTCATGCCTCGAATATTATATACTGCGAAATGGACAAATACTGAAAACTGATTTTCCCATCGCGTAACACGATCTGATCACTAACTTTTATAATAGCGATCCCTCTTTTACTAATTTTTTTCTGAAATCAGCGGTAAAAACATCGGATTTCTCGACCCTCGCGAATTGTAGTAGTACCTCTCCATATCAATTTCCAGTCTCTGGCCATAAAACATAACTCAATATTCGATATGTCTCCACGTAGGAAAAAGAAAACACTTGGTTCGGATGAAAAAATGTCAACAACAAAACTACCCTAAGCTGTTTCCAGTTTGTATCACGATTTTGTCTCGAATTTTCCACCTCAGTCTCTTGAAAAGAGACATCCACCTCATGCCTCGAATATTATATTGTGCAAAATGAACAAATACTGAAAACTGATTTTCCCATCGGGTAACACGATCTGACCATGAACTTTTATTTTATTTACTTATTTTTTTCTGAAATCAGCAGTAAAAACATCGAATTTCTCAACCCTCGCGAATTGTAGTAGTACCTCTCCAAATCAATTTCCAGTGTCTGACCATGAAACATAACACAACATTCGATATTTCTCCACGTAGGAAAAAAACACTTGGATCGGATGAAAAAATGTCAACAACAAAACTACCCTTAGCTGTTTCCAGTTGGTATCACGATTTTGTCTCGAATTTTCCACCTCAATCTCTTGAAAAGAGACATCCACCTCATGCCTCGAATATTATATTCTGTAAAATGGACAAATACAGAAAACTGATTTTCCCATCGCGTATCACGATCTGATCATGAACTTTTGTAATAGCTATCCCTCTTTTACTAATTTTTTTCTGAAATCAGCGGTAAAAACATCGGATTTCTTGACCCTCGCGAATTGTAGTAGTACCTCTCCATATCAATTTCCAGGCTCTGGCCATAAAACATAACACAATATTCGATATGTCTCCACGTAGGAAAAAGAAAACACTTGGTTCGGATGAAAAAATGTCAACAACAAAACTACCCTTAGCTGTTTCCAGTTGGTATCACGATTTTGTCTCCAATTTTTTACCTCAGTCTCTTGCAAAGAGACATCCACCTCATGCCTCGAATATTATATTCTGCAAAATGGACAAATACTGAAAACTGATTTTCTCATCGCGTAACACGATCTGATCATGAACTTTTATAATAGCTATCCCTCTTTTACTAATTTTTTTCTGAAATCAGCGGTAAAAACATCGGATTTCTCGACCCTCGCGAATTGTAGTAGTACCTCTCCATATCAATTTCCAGTCTCTGGCCATAAAACATAACACAATATTCGATATGTCTCCACGTAGGAAAAAGAAAACACTTGGTTCGGATGAAAAAATGTCAACAACAAAACTACCCTTAGCTGTTTCCAGTTGGTATCACGATTTTGTCTCCAATTTTTTACCTCAGTCTCTTGCAAAGAGACATCCACCTCATGCCTCGAATATTATATTCTGCAAAATGGACAAATACTGAAAACTGATTTTCCCATCGCTTAACACGATCTGATCATGAACTTTCATAATATCTATCCCTCTTTTACTAATTTTTTTCTGAAATCAGCGGTAAAAACATCGGATTTCTCGACCTTCGCGAATTGTAGTAGTACCTCTCCATATCAATTTCCAGTCTCTGGTTATAAAACATAACACAATATTCGATATGTCTCCACGCAGGAAAAAAAACACTTGGTTCGGATGAAAAAATGTCATCAACAAAACTACCCTTAGCTGTTTCCAGTTGGTATCACGATTTTGTCTCGAATTTTTCACCTCAGTCTCTTGAAAAGAGACATCCACCTCATGCCTCGAATATTATATTCTGTAAAATGGACAAATACAGAAAACTGATTTTCTCATCGCGTATCACGATCTGATCATGAACTTTTGTAATAGCCCCTCTTTCACAAATTTTTTCTGAAATCAGCGGTAAAAACATCGAATTTTTTGACCCTCGCGGATTGTAGTAGTACCTCTCCAAATCAATTTCCAGTCTCTGACCATGAAACATAACACAACATTCAATATTTCTCCACGTAGGAAAAAGGGAACACTTGGTTCGGATGAAAAAATGTCAACAACAAAACTACCCTTAGCTGTTTCCAGTTGGTATCACGATTTTGTCTCGAATTTTCCACCTCAGTCTCTTGAAAAGAGACATCCACCTCATGCCTAATATTATTTCAAAAGGAAAACGAAAATATTTTCTCTCGCGAACACTCTGATCATGAACTTTTATAATAGCTATCCCTCTTTTACTTAGGTTTTCCTGAAATCAGCGGTAAAAACATCGAATTTCTCGACTCTCGCGAATTATAGTAGTACCTCTTCAGATCAATTTCCAGCCTCTGGCCATGAAACATAACACAATATTCGATATTCGTCCACGAAGGAAAAATGTCAACAACAAAACAACCCTCGAGTTGGTATCACGATTTTGTTTCAAATTTTCCACCTCAATCTCTTGAAAAGAGATATCTACCTCATGCCTCGAATAATTTCTGCAAACTGTACAAATACTGAAAACTGATATCCCTATCGCCTAACACTATCTGATTACAACATAGAACGTAACACAATATCCATTTTTTTCTACGTACCAAAACTACCCTCATACCTCAAATATTATTTTTTTGAATACGGCCAAATGCTGTAATCCTCTCATCGTATCATTCCTTATTCCTTTATTTCTAAATAATTTAGTTTTCAATTTGCAAGCGATTTGAATTTTTTGCTCTGAAAGTATTGTTTCCAAATACTGATACTGCCTTCTCTGATAGACGAACCCAACTTGTAACTTCCAAGTAACAAATACCCTACAGAGACTTGAGTTCAAAGAAATTCCATGACATATTCAAGTTTCCTCAGATATCACAAAAGTTTCATCTATCTTCCCCTCTTCTCAAGGAATAACGAATGAATCCAAATACAAAAACACCCAGATTTGCATAATTCAATTAAGTCTCCTCAATCAAGAAAGTTGGGTTGATTTTGTGTTTTTGCAATCAGCGGCAGTCATTCTCGACTGTCAAAACAAACTTGATGAACCTAAATCCATACTTCCTCTAGCTTTATTAAATTCCTTAATCAATCCGCTGATGCAATCATTTCATATGTAAATAAAAACCGACTCCATTCAATCCGTCCCAAGTAAGAATGATAAATAAAGCACCGAATCAGAAAAGTTTTCATTTAATTACTGGCTGAGGGTAATTAAATTTCATCCGATGGAGAGTGTGTTTTGAGTTTTTTCGCGGTTCATTAGAGGTTTTCTGCAGCAACTTTAAGGAATTATTTATTCAGTACTTTTTAATTAAAAAGTCGCCTTGTTCCATGCAGGATATAATCCCCAATGGATAAGAAATTCCGCTTAAGTAATGATAAAAATATATTTGTCGCAATTTGATGATATGTTCCATTCCCGTCCCCATTTTTCACTCGAAATGCAATGTGTGATGTATACCACAACTTCGCATGACTATACTTCATCAAGTAATGAGACAATTACATAACTGCATACTACACTTTTTTACCCGACTGCGCGACGCAAACGAGGGTAATGTGTTTATCATGTTGTATGTTTGTTCCTTTGTTGTCTCTAGAGACCAAACTCGTAGGCCAATTTTGATGAATCTTACGTCAATCGAATTGCCTTGATTTTGCGAGTGTTACTAAAGACAAGACAGTAATCAAACTTCAATATGGCGACAACCAGACGCCATATTGTGAATAAAGACATGAGAGTAATAATAAAAATTCAATATGGCGACAACCAGACGCCATATTGTGACAAAATTCAATATGGCGACAATCAGAGCCATATTGTGAATAAAAACATGACAGTAATGATCAAAATTCAATATGGCGACAGTCCAGACGCCATATTGTGACAAAGTTCTAACAGCGTATAGCTTGGTACATCAGTAATTGGTTAATTTGCTCGTTAATCGGTTTATTTCGATTTCAGCTACTATTTCGTTTTCGTTACATTTTTAATACACTATCACTTGAATATTCCAATAGAAACTAATTAAACACAGTCAAACTCGGCTATAACGAACGGCTTGATAACTAGAAATGGTTCGTTATAAAAGGTGTTCGCTATATGAAGAAAATATGCAGTATATGCATCCTTGTGGTTTTTTTTCGCTTAAATTGACGACACTTTTAATTTTTTGAGACCATAATCCCGACAAACTTGTGCTTTTGCGTACCCACTGTCAAATTTTCTAATTATTTCCATCTAAACTGACAATGTAAAAGCCTTCTTGCATGCTTTTGTAGTAGGGATATTGAAACAATGCAGTTGAACACGTACTAACTCTATGCCATGTATGTTACCTAACAAATCCCTAACAGAGACTGCGGTCGTAAAATTTCGCAAATTATCGGCACTTGATTGAACAATTTTTCCTCGGTAGTTCGTTATAATCGAGATTGACTGTATCTTGTTAGTGACTGAAATTATCCATCTACTTTGTTGTTCTAGTGTATTCATCTGTTATTAGTGAAATCGTTCATGTACTTTACTAGTGTATGATTCAGTACACATGGTGAAAGTTTGTATCTATTTGTTATATATCTGAGTATTATATAACTCACAATGTTACGAGTTCGAAAATGTCATCGGTCGTGTGCGAATCTGTCTCATAAAACCAAAAAAGCCCGACAAAAAAGTGCACGTCGCGAAACTCAGTCTCCGGCATCGCGACAGTAACGATTGCAACACGCTAGAGATCAAGTTCGTCTTAGTTATAATAGCCCCAATCACCCATAAATAAAAAGAGGTAATTTAATTAATGACTTTAGATTATTATATTTATATTCCCAACTAAAAAGTGTAAAATAAAAAAAGTTAATTTAAAAAATCAAAAAACCCGACTGCGTAAAAAGTGTACTTTAAAAAGATGGAAACAAGATGACCAGAAAATATTGTCAGAAAATTATGTTTCGTTTCAAGAGGTTAACTATTAAACTTAATACTGTAAACACGCAGTCGGAGGCAATAATATATCTTCATTGTTGAATTAAAGAAGATGCCTCCGACTGCGTAAAAGATAATTTTCTGACAATATTTTCTGGTCATCTTGTTTCCAACTTTTTTAAAGTACACTTTTTACGCAGTCGGGTTTTTTTATTTTTTTAATCTCAATTCGCTCTATTTCCGTCAATTCCAGGGTGCGTTTTCTTTGTTTATCATGGAAGGGGGAAAACATGAAAGCTACCAGCTCATGAGGGTATGAGGTATTAAATGTTGAATATAAATGTTTTTCTGAAAATTGAAAAATTTATGATAAAAATTAAGTTATTTTTTGTAATATTTCACAGAAATCAACTACTTCCCCGGCTAAAGTCACGCTAGATTGAACAACAGGACCCTCAATCTGAAGAAAACATTCTGAAAGTGAAAATTTCAGATAGTTTTCTATTCTAGTTTTAATTAAGAACTCTTATAGACGAACGACTCCTCTTTTAAAAACATTCTTCTTTGCCACATTCTCATCTATATGAGTTCTGTATCGAGACTGGCATAGGAAAGTCAAATAAATATGTGAATAAAAATGCAAATTTTCATTTTTAGATTGTTTCTTTAGACTTTGGAGGGTCCTTTCAGAATGTCTATGAGATGTAGTTCACTCTCCTGCGTGGCTTTAGCCGGGAAAGTAGTTGTTTTCTGTAAGATATTACAAAAAGTAACTCCATTTTCCGAAAATATTAAGATTTAAAAATAAAAAATATTTCCATTCTCATGGCACTTCCACTATTTTTTCTCATTGTCAATTATATTATTGAGAGTGAGAACAGTTCAGATTCACTTTCCTTAACACAGAAATGTTCATTATTTCGTCATATTAAAGGTTCCCATCAGTTCTGTATTGAGACTGGCATAGAAAAGTCAGATAAATATCTAAATAAAAATGCAAATTTTCATTTTCAGATTTTTTATTTTGACTTAGGAGGGTCCTTTCACAATATCTATAAGATGTAGTTCACTATCCTGCATGGCTTTAGCCGGGAAAGTAGTTGTTTTCTGTAAGATATTACAAAAATAACTTCATTTTCATCGTAGTTTTTTTTTCAATTTCGAGAAAAATCTTTCTATTCAATATTTAATTGAGAATGTTTCCCTTTTCAACATGAATACTTTCAAAGAGGTTGTTTTGAACGATTGAAGATAGTGACTAAAGTTCATCTTTCAGTCGCAGATGATAACACATCTTCAAATAAATCGGTATAAGGTATAATTCGACCATTTTACGATATCAATATATGAAAGACTAAACCTGGCCCGTTTCCGAATAATTTTTAAGATTTGAAAATTAAAAATATTTCCGTTCTTATGGCACTTCCACTATTTTTTCTCATTTTCAATTATATTCAGAGAGTGAGAACAGTTCAGGTTCACTTTCCTTAACACAGAAATGTTTATTATTTCGTAATATTAAAGGTTCCCATCAGTGGAGAATTTGCAGTCTTGGCCGTCCTAGGCAGTGTAGTACCAGCCGCCCCCTCCTCAACTCATCGTTACTGAGACGTTTAATATGAATTTACTCTCTTGCCAACTTTTATCGTGAAGAAGTACGAGACATCGAACAATAAAAACATCTATCTCATTGTTACCACAGACATACCTCCTCACTAACCTGCATTTATAGGTATTACGAATTTTTGGTGGATTGGATATACAGGATACAATTACTAGACATTATTATATTTTTTGCCACGATTAGCCCCCCCTAAAATCTGGCCGCCCTAGGCCTGAGCCTAGTCGGCCTTATAAGAAATCCGCCACTGGTTCCCATATTCGACTGGAATTTTTATTCTCATAAATGAAACGATTATTATCAAATGGAATAGAGAAAGTTACCATGGAATATTCTCTTTGCTAAAACTCTGTGTTCATTCATTATAAAGTGACAATGTGTTCACAAAATCTTGGTATTCAACGCGAACCATATTGTATCCACCTCGTCCAACTTTTCTGTTTATTTCGTTGCTTCGTTTTGAAATACCTGTATTGAATTGCTATGAAATAGGAGCGTGAAATGTTCATAAAAAATTCTATACTTTTTCAAAATTATACATAACTCATGTCCATCTATTAAATTAGCTTCAAACGACAAAAAATTGGTTCAGTAGTTTAAAGAAAATACTCGGTCAATATAGAGAACAAATCGCAGTATCTCTTCATTATATACAGGGTGTAATCTTACCACCGTGAATGACGAGTGTATAATGCCATTTTATAACTACTTACTACTACTTGGTCAAAAATCTGAAAAAAAAAAAATTTTTTTCTTTGTAAAAATTCGGCAAAATGTTGGGCAGCGCCACCCGCCTAATTTCAGGTGACCTACTCAGACGAAAACTTTGGCAACTGCCGAATGCAATAAACATTTAACTCGACATTTGAATAATGTAGAATGTTGAACTGATTGGGTGGTGAATGTATACATTACAGGATGACTGAAATATATATTAAATTTCAAAGTGAAGAAAACAACTAACCTTGCTATATCCAAACTGGCGATACAGTCAGAACTAGTTGACTCCAAACTCTGCTTTGAGGCACTTCATAATTATCACTTGTAAGAAACAAACGACACAAACAGTATTAAAAAGGGAAACATTCGCAATTGAATATTGTTGTAAAAATAATATCACGACCATTGTAGTGATTCAGAACACGTGAACTGAACACTGTTGCCAAGCAAGGTTCTCGCATGCACTGTTTAGGCAGCACGAACGGAAGTTTGTTAGATTCTACTAGTGTTTTCTGATTGGCTGGTTAATGAAAGATCCTAATTAACAACCAATTAGAAAACAGTACGCGATGTCCAGGAGAATTAACTTGAACATTATTGTCTTTGTCTTTTGCTGGCTCTTAAAACTAAACACCGAGCTGTTCCGGGCGTATTTTGAAGAGTAGAAGATGAGATAAATCACTGTGCGGGCGTTATCGTACTACATATATATAAAAATAATATAAATTATTTTTTGATAGAATGGCAAATTTTTCAAAAGACAAATACAATAATGTTCAAATTAGTTCTCGTGAACATCGCGTACTGTTTTCTGATTAGTTGTTAATTAAGATCTTAAGATTTTTCATTCACCATCCAATCAGAAAACACTAGTAGAATCTAACAAACTTTCGTTCGTAGACAGCTTTGTAAACCGTGCATGCGAGAATCTTGATTGGCAATTGTGTTCAGTTCACGTGTTCTGAATCATTACAATGGTCTCGAAATTATTTTAAAAACAATATTCAATGTTTTTCCCTTTTCAATACTGTTTGTGTTGTTTGTGTCTTACAAGTGACTGTGATAATTATGATAAGTGCCTCAAAGCAGAGTATGACGTCAACTAGTTCTGACTTTATCACCAGTTTGGATATAACAAGGTTAGTTCTTCTCTTCACTTTGAAATTGAATATATATCTCAGACAGCCTGCAATGTATACATTTACCACACAATCAGTTCAACATTCTACCTCATTCAAATGTCGAGTCAAATATTTATTGCATTCGGCAATTGCCAAAGTTTTCCTCTGAGTAGGTCACCTGAAATTAGGCGGGTGGCGCTACCCAAAATTCTGACAAATTTTACAAAGAACAAAACATGTTTTTATTTTTGTTTTTCAGATTCTTAACCACTGTAATTCGTTATGAAATGGAATTATACACTCGTCATTCATGGGTGTGCAAGAGGTTAGATTACACCCTCTATATAGATTGAGAATTTCGGAATAACTGTGGCATATGAAAGACAAACAATGAAATCATTTCTCACACTTTGGTCGCTTCATTTCTGATTCAGAGAGATAGGGAGCCCTAGACGATCTGAGGATGTTGGAAAAACAGCCGGTGTACTTTTGGTTCATGCATATTCAACGACTAAATATTTGCGAGCTCTCCTTTTAATGATGATCGTACTGCCGCCACCGATTTCCCCGGATCCGTTTTGTGCAGTCCAATAAGGGGAAGAAAAACCTTCAGCTTTCACTTGGCGCTAAAACTGATGTTCATACTAGGATTTATATAATGTTTTCATGGTCCATACGAAAATTGTGAATGAATATTCGAAAGTTATTTATTACGTTATGAGATTCATCTGCACTGATTGTAAAACAAGACGGAATTGAGAAGCAATTTTTTTAACGAATATCTTATTTCTTATTCGGACATATTAGATTATTTGATCCTCAAGATTTGGAATACAGCATGACATTTCTTCAGGATGTGTGGTGCTTGCCAAATATCTATTCTCAACGGGGTGGCACACCCCTAAAAATAACCATTTAATTTATCGGGATCTGATGGAAAAAAAACAAATCTGGGCTAAGAACAACCTCAAACGAGGCGGATCAACTCCTTAAAAACAATACTTATTCAAATTGTCGAAAACTATTAGTTTTTCCAACAATCTTTATTATACAGGGTGTCCCTGGACTTCCTCTTTTCCTTCAGGGAATGTTTAGATGGGGTCAAAATATCACCAGTACTTCATATAACTTTTGTTCCTAAAAGCCTTCGTTACCAAGTTACGGACCCTCAAAGTTACAAAATGAAAAATGTTTTTCTTTGATAACTTTCAAAGTGAATATTCAAAATTATCTAAATTCTGGTGATTGACTAAACAAATGAATTCCTTCGATGAGCTTTCATGCAGGAGTCAGTTGTTTTGCTACAAAGTCAGGAACGGACTACCCCCGATGGTCCAGAGGAAAAGAGGAAGTCCAGGAACACCCTGTATACTTTAGCTACTTTCAGCTCAACTGGACGTTTCGGATGATAAATCCGTTACTTCTGGAACAAAAAGTCGAATAGAGATAAAACCGTACTTTCGAAAAACTCCAGTATTTCTGACCTAAATCTAGAATTAAACCTCGTCCAACAGCAGAAAGAGTGGGATGAGGAAAAAACACAAGAAAAATTAAAAGCAACACAAGGAAAATTGAAAGCAGTCGAGAAAAGAATTGAAATTCAGAAGAAAATCATGCAAAAAAGTACTTCTTCTGGTGATATTGTATCATTATCTTCCAGAGATGTATATCAAGATCAACTTTTTATGAATAATTGGGTTGATGATGCCAAGAAATGTACTAATACCATGAAATGTGCCCGTGTGGATACACAGTATTTTGATAATATAGACACGAAAAAAGTAGTTTCCGCCTAATTTTTTAACATCGAAAATATGGGTAAAGATTTTTTTTTATATTTATATACAATAAATTGCAATGATAATAATAATATTATCATTGCAAAAAGCCAAAGACCTACCACATTTCTCAGGCGAACTCACAGATTGGCCCAATTTCATTAGTGAATTCAAAAGATCTACAGAGCCCTCAGAGGAAAAGCTAAGGTAACTCACCAAGTATTATTCCTAGGATTTTCAGAATGCTTGAGATGAATTTTGGTAAACCTGAATGGACGGTTTTATTACTCATGGACAAGGTTAAGCAAATTAGAAGTTGAGAGAAGACAGATTGGACTCCCGCATTATCTTCCCAAATGCAGTCAATAAACTGGATTAAAAATTCCTCCTTATACAGAAGTACAGAATCAGAAAGATACGAAGGGAATACCAACATATCTTGAGGACTTTGCACGTTGGTTTGGAGAAGAAGTGAATTCCATTGCTTTTACCAGAAATTCGTTCCAGAGAAGTAGGAATATAGCGAAAAAAAAGTGCTAAAGAGGCAGAAAGGATGTGTATTTCGTAAGAATACGAGTCATAATATAGGGGAATGTGGCGAGTTCATCGAAAAAACTGTGACAGAAAGAAGAGAATCAGTACTGAATTTAAAATTATGTCTTCAAGTGGGTCATATGGCAAAAAGATGTTTTGTCAAAACAAGATGTGGTATAAATGGTCATATTTCAAGAGATTATCTGAATAGTACACATCCAACCTCACATAATAAATCTGTCTCTACAAGCGAATTTTGTGCAAGGGTGAACGATGCTGATAAAATAGCCTTGTTGAAAATAGGACCAATAATATTACGTGGACCCTCAAGTATACGAAAACATTTGCCCTTTTTTATAAAGGTTCGATATGCTCGAACGAAAATGAATCTTTCTGGGCCAGTTGTTCCACTTTGTTTTGAGTGGACCAACAACATCATCCATTTCGAAGGCACGTCAAGAAGAGTTCCTGTGAATATTTTGGCTGACACCAATAAACAAACTATAGTATGAAAAACCTGAGAACTGATGGGTATTTGAGGTTACCAAGTCGAAAAATCTTCGTCTAGAAATTTTCCATATTTAGTTCGTGAAGTACTCGATTCTATTGAGAGTGCTAAGCCTGAAACTGTGCTACTTTACTATCACAACTTGATGCAAATTGTTTGTCTGCATTGCAAAAATTACAGAACAGAGGCATGCGCCTAATTTCAAGATGTAATAGATATACGCCAACTACAACAATGTTGGAAGTTCTGGATTGGCTTTCTGTGAAAGAGCGTCTGTTCTATCTTACCATGGCATTCATCTTCAAAATACTGTCTGGTAATGCACCCTCATATTTTGATCAATTTATTGTTTTCCATCACCAAATTCATAATTACCCCACCAAAGGGAATACTAATTTATATGTACCACGTTTGAACTATACACGATCCATGAACTCCTTATTCCATTAAGGACTATTGGACCACAATAACCTCCCGCTTGAGATAAAACAAAGTGAAATCTATTATGAAATTCAAAAAAGGACTTACTAGTCATTTGAAGATACAACATCCATATTAACATTGATATTATAAAATCATATATATCTAGTATTTGTAATTAATATCGTTATTTTTTCTATTCTCTGAATGCTTGGATAATTCCGAGCATACACATTTTATTGCTATGAAGTTAGACTGTGACTCTGTCCATCCAATTTTAAAAATGTTTTTGTATATTAGGATGCCTATTTGAAATAAAGATTATTATTATAGTCAAAAAATTCTCATTGGCCAAGACAATTGTTGACCGATCATACTTCGTCAAATTATCCAATCAAGAATAAATCAACCAATAATGTCCAAATCAAAATTGGGTTGGACTATTCATGTATCAGTGATTCATTCATCTGAAGAAAATGAACAAAGTCATGCAAACCTGTATCGTCATATTGAGGATGATTAACTCCATCTTATTGTAAAAGTTTCAAGTTGAAAGCTTTTGGAGTTAGAACGAATGATTCCAATATCTAGTTTCAATTTCATGACCAACAGATATTTGCTGCATAGCCTCTGCTGTAATTGCAGAAACATACATCAAGAGAAAGCTGGACCACGTAAATGTTTGCCTTCGTCCGAATTGATGAGCATTAGTAATCAATTCAAGAACACGAAATCAACCACTCAAAAATGAATGGAATCCCTCTCAACACAGTATAATGTACTGTAGTGGAGCGCTTAGATACCTAACCAATACGAAAACGCTTGAAGAGCCCATTGTACCTACAAACGAAAGAGAACGACTTCAAAGCAGTCGTTCGCACTTGAATCCCATCAAAATCGCCAAACACACATAAATATGGAGGAATCATCCATCGCAGAGAGAAATCCGCGCTTCAAAGGATCAGAACACAACTTCGAGCAGTGTTAATTAACAATACACACACATTCGCTGAGTGATTATGACTCGCGGTCCCCTATAAACACAACAATCGAGTTTTATTCCTGTGACAGGAACCGAACTTGTCCGCATTTACATTTTAATAACTCCCTTTGCGTCTCTGTCCGTATCGAGAGGAATCCCGTGTTTGCTCCTGCTCTCGCCAACGACACAGGGTGATTATCAATTTTCTACCAATTTAGTTCCGATTGTGCTGTTTTCATACAACGAATTAATGTGGGTAATTCGACTTTGCTTTTTCGCATACAAGCCAAGCTCGGCGATAAATGGCTGAATGGGTTTTCACGATCACGACGTAAAATGCATTATTTGCTGAATTTACAAGGAAAAAAACTTGTTTCGGTAGAATTATTCACACCATGCTGAGTAGAACAGAAATTCCAACCCCCAAAACTAAGTCGTACTCCAAAGATCCGCTAGAAGTTAATATTACTCCAGAGTCTATCATGCAATTCGCGGGATCTTAAAGGTAATGGCCACGTTTATACCGTGTCTTGGCATGCAGACTAATGATTATATTCCAACCAAATTCTGTTAGTCAGTGTGGTTTAAACTGTGCACTTGGTCAAGTAACTAGCTTGGTTTGGTACCGAAATTTGTTGTGTACCAGACTATAATACTAAGTTGACTAAGATGGTGTAAACAATATGATACATTTTACCAACCCTGACAATACATTTTGGTTTGAAAGATTGCTAAGCGTTCTATTGTGGTTATCGCACTGGCTGAATGAATAGATAGAAGTCAATGCAGTAGTGAATACAAATGAAGAGATAAGTTATGAAACAATTAGTCATATTCATAAAACAATGAAACACAGCTAAAAAAAATGATGGAGTTTGCACGCACCCCTGGATCACCTCCTATAGAATGATGAAAAATTAGAGTCGCACCAGTCTTTAACATTTTTTCTGAAAAAATGGTTTTTTGGAGATTAGTTGTATTTTTCTCACGCCATAATATTGTATCCGCAAATGAGGTAAATGTCCTTCCTATCTGTCCTGTCAAATCGTTCATTTATGGTGGAATTAAAATTATAAAAAAAAATTAAGACGATCTTTTATACGAATACACTGAAATGGAAAAAATAATTTCTTTAATTGTTTGGACTAAGTTATTTTGTGAGTAGCAGATTCAAAATTTTGCCGCGCCAGAATACCTATTTTATATTATCAATCAATCAATAAAAAATATACCTTATTGTCGAAGATTTTACCTTATTGACAAAGCATGCAATAGTAAAGTGTAAGAAGTATAAAGGAAAAAATTAAAACAATGGAGGATTAATACCTAGATGAAATTTCAATACAGAATTGACATCTGAAGTTTGAAATTGTAACACCAAAATGAAGTTTTTATATGTCATAATTTCGTCAATTTATATTAGATGCTCATAGTTACAAAATAAAATAAATAAATTTAGTACGAGGGTGTAACTCAAAAGTATGAGTTCGGAAATAAGATCACCCTATTAATCACGTTGTCAAGAGTCCTAATGAATTATCAAAGTGTAACATATTAAAGTTTAAGAATTTTATATCAGTCAGGTATATTTTGGAAATACACAAAATTACATAAAATTTAAAAACGCGAATCGCATTGTCAATAATCATAAAAAAAACAATAAAATATGAAAAAACAAATAGCCTACAAACACTAAAATTTTAATTAGATTATCATTATTCATATGAATTCAAATTTTTTAAATAAAATGAAAGTTAAGTGTACATAGATTTAAATATATGATACCGGATACAGAACACTTGAGACAATTAAATGGCTAGAGTACGTCATTGTAATACTCCTGCAGGTTGTAGTAAGCCTTCTGCAAAAGTGCTTCTTTCACTTTTTTTTGGACTTTTTTAGGCATGGTTCATTTCGGCAAGCTTTTGAATCTGCTACTCACAGAATAACCTAGGTCAAACAATTGAAGAAATTTTTTTTTTCTTCTAAATGTATTTGTATAAAGCTTGTCATTTATGACTCCATCATGTTATTGAATTCCGACAAAAATTGATAATCTCCTACCCCAAAAAACCCACATACTAATTTTGAATGGAATCGGACCATAATAACAAAACGCGTCGCCATCTTGGAGCTGCCATCTTGAATTCACGAATTTTGACAAAAACATCGTGATGTCCGATCATAAAAACCCCCACATACCAATTTTCATTGGAATCGGGCTATAACCACAAAACTCGTCGCTATATTGGAAAATCCCTACATACAATTTTGAATAGAATCGAACCATAATCACAAAACTTGTCCACCATATTGGAGCCGCCTTCTGGTTTTTTCTCTAGCAAAAATTCAATATTGCATTGTAACCGGAATTATGAACACCTGCCAAATTTCACGTTAATCGTACCACTAGAAGTGGGTCAAAATGAACTTGCAAGATTTGGGGTAGGTAGGTACCTAAACATACAAATGCGAAGTTGAATAAAAGCTTGTGAAAAGGGTTCGTCCAAACTCCGCAAATTGTAGGCTATGTCGACAATGCTGTAGTTTTAACAACCTGACATCTATGTACTTGAGAGATAAGTGCCATGTGAAGTGGAATGAATTTTATATTGAATCCTTTATGTGAAGAAAACCGTTTAATTCGATTTTTCTATCTATGTACTTGTTGAGAAGAGCTGAACCATCAATGAGTGTTCCTATCTACCTATAGTTTTTTAATCAGAATTTCGTGATTCATATAATCAGAAGCTTTGGATAAATCACAGCTGATTATTTTATCCGATGATAAAAATTCAATGTCAAACATTTTTTTAGTTTTTCTAAAGTATAATCTGTTGGTATATAGTGTTCGCTAAAAAGAAAAACTTTAAGAATTCCAAGTATGCCTAATGCCGGTGTCATAAGAAAACAGACATGATTTGTTGAAAATATGAACAGGATGTTCATAGAATCAGATGTGGAATCATCTGCGACCGAAAGATAAACTTTAGTCACTATCTTCCATCTTTGCAAAGTGAGTTTGCTTCTGGAAAATGTGTTTCCCATTTCTTACGGTCTTCCTGATGATCGTGGAAGCGTGAAATAGATTTTCGTCGACAAAAATGTATTGAAGACCTAGAGAATGCGATGTCTCTCTTGCGTCAATGTTACGAATGATTTCTGGTGAGTACTCTTTCTTGTAAAACATTCTTCTTTGCCTCATTCATCTTCATGAGTTCTTAATTGAGACTGGAATAGAAAATCAAATAACTATCTGAATGAAAATGCAAATTTTGAATTTCAGATTTCGTCTTTTGAGTTAGGGTCTTTTCAGAATATCTATCAGATGTAGTTCAATGTCCAGCGTGGCTTCAGCCGGGGAAGTAGTTGTTTTCTGTTAGAAATTCACAAAAAATAACTTTATTTTTATCGTGGATTTTTCAATTCACAGAAAAATATTTTTATCAATATCCAATTGAGAATGTTTCCCTTTTAAAACAGACATAATCGCAAAAATAAACTGGTATATCAGTCCTATCGTTAAACTTATTCAGGTCGTTCGTGCAGTCATACAAATAGCTGCTGTATATTTTGACAAAGTAAAATGTCATTAAATTAGATTATTTTCGTGGACTGGAGCAGATTAATGTCATAATCGGCAATGGGGGTATTCTTCATTTCATAAAATTTCATTCAGTACAACAATAATTTAAACAGTCATCTATGGGTGATGTGCGGTGGCTTTAGTTGTATAAAGCTGAAAATCTCCCAATCTCCCAATCTTCCCAATAAACGAACGATCAATATTGTTTTCCTATCCTCGATATGATTCAGTGTCATACAGAAAAAAAACAATTGAAATGACACCATTTACATCATATTTTGATATTAGAATCATCCACGACTTCATTTCATTCCACATATTGGTAAATAAAATATCAATATGATCTTAAAGTTTTCCTCCGTCAAATTGGGCGCCCACCCCTTTGAGTGTCAAAAGTACGCAATTACTTATAATGTTTGTTAGGTTTGTTGTAAGGTATGACTGATTTAGGATTTTTTTGTTTTATAGATATTAAATAAAACTCAATCAGCCCCTACCTTGAAAATTATTTATATTGAAAAAAAACATGTTACCGTGAACAATTCCGATAAACTGTTATAGCTTCTCGAAACACCTAAGTCATTCTTCTACCATCCCATTCAAAAACAGATAGAAAACACTTTCCAGAGTCTACAGATGTTTCACTTTTCCGACGTTTATTCAAATTCGAACTAATTCTCCAAATTTGTCCGGATGTTCCCCCACAAACCTAAGAGCTATATATCAGCGGTATAGACTGCTGGAAAGATAAATGACGTAGGTTAAATGTGCAAATTTGAACCCGCCAGTGGTCAGCCCTTGCAGCCGAGGCCACTCAGTGTATCACCAACCCGCATCTGAATTTTCCTCCTGAAGGTCCGCGGTCACTTTCCGTAAGTGTTTCCGGACGCCCGAAAAGATGAACTATACACGGTGTCGGATCCTTTTATGTACGAAAAACTCATGTGCGATATGTGAGAATGAATTATAGGGCTTTTTTGCATACGGAAGGGTTCCGCTAGATTGTTACGGTGAGTATGGCATCTGATTTTATGAACATCCTGTTCATATTTTCAACAAATCAATTTAATTTTATATTTGCTAATATGACCTATGGGGACAATGTGACTTCTGGAGGCTTCCTGATGATATGTCAAATGTTCCTGTGTAAAAATTATTTTCTCTGTGAGTTAAAGTGAGTTTATACAGCACGTAAAATAAAGTAAAATGAGAAGTAATAATTTTCAGAGTGTTTATAGAGCTGAGTAAATTAATGTAAGCTATCAATCAAAATTTGGGATTTTATGTTGAGGTTACATCAAACTTCAATGTCCCTGTTATTGTTCATTGAGTAAAAAATGAGCAACTGTTGACAACAATAACAATATTATAAATTCTTCGTCATCCAAAGAAATTATTGGCAAAAAAGGAAATTTAAAAAAATGGCACTGAACACAACATTTTCCAGTTATGAAACAAAAATATGATAACATGACATACTACGACTGAATAGCTATTAAATCATGTCATATATCATTCTCTCTCGTCAATGTGTCTGAATTATTCAATATGTACATGTGCCTAACAACTAGTCAAAGTAAAATAAAATAAAAGATAAAAGTTCTTCAATGTTCCTCCTATATAGTCATTATTGTTTTTTAACAATTATTACCAACTAACGCTCCCGTAAATGATAAAATCACATGATAACCTTCTTCAGAAGTTTTCAAAGTCTGGGTGCGAAAGAAAGATATATAGAGGCAGTTATTTCATTACTACAGAGCAAAAGATGAAATGAAACAGTTCCCAATCCGTCGATTTTAATAGAAATTATGATAGCATCAATTCAATTCAAGACCGCCAGATAGGTTACAATTGTTAATAACATTAGCTGTTAGAAGGAAAATATGTCATTCAAGTTAACAATTCATTGAATATTATTATGTACAAAGTCACTAAATCGAATACCATTTATAATTAGAAAACAATGACCAATATAGTTAGTTTGAAGTCTAGAGTTGAACCTAGTAGCTTTATATCATGTTTTTTTCGTATAGATAGACCAGTTTATAGGATTTGTTGTTGTCCACTTTCATCTTTATCCTCTATATCTGCAGCAAGCAAAATAACAGAATAATGGTCTCATGGAAATAAATGAATGGGGTGTAATAGTGATGGGGTCAAATGAAGTTGGTAAACAATTGTCGTCCTAACTCAGAACTTTGAGGATCTTTAAATTTCACACTCAAAGGTGGATGAACTGTTGTTATATATATATATATATATATATATATATATATATATATATATATATATATATATATATAGATACGGGAAAAGAACTAGCGAAAAGAATAAAAAGGTCATCAAATTATGAATTTAGGCAATATATAAATGAAAACTCAATATTTCTCAATCCACAAAAAACAGAAGTTTTAAAAAATAAGGGAGCTAAAAAATCATAAAGCACCCGGAATAGACAACATAAAAAGTGAAACACTAAAACTAATAGCTGAGTACATTGCAGGACCGATAGCATACATATTCAACCAGGCAGTGGAAAAGGGGCACTTCCCATCGTGTTTGAAACTATCAATAGTTACTCCTATATATAAAAATGGTTGTAGAGATGAAGTGATTAACTATAGACCGGTATCCTTGATAACAAACCTGAGCAAGATCATAGAAAAATTGATAAAAGTTAGATTAAACTCATTTCTCAAAAAATATAAAATATTATCCGAATCACAATATGGTTTTCAAGAAGGAAAATCTACCCAAAACGCAATATTACAACTTACAGACCTAATCTACGATGGCCTTGATAAAAGCAAACCAACAATAGGAGTCTTCATTGATTTGTCGAAGGCATTCGATACTGTGAACCACTCAATCCTATTGAGAACACTAGAGAATATGGGAATGAGAGGAAACACATTGAATCTATTCGAATCTTATCTAGAAAATCGAGAACAAATAGTGAGAATAGGAAATATAATGAGTAGTAAAAAGACAATTGAATGTGGAGTACCGCAAGGAACGGTTCTAGGACCAATACTATTCTGCATATACGTCAACGAATTATTCTCAATAGGGGCTAGTGGCAGAATAATTAGTTTTGCAGACGATACTGCTGTTTTTTATTCTGGGAAAACATGGTTGGAAGTCAAAGAACAAACTGAGAGGGACCTGGAATTTATAAAAGATTGGTTCGACTACAAACAGCTCTCCTTAAACTTCAAAAAAACCTACTATCTACCGTTCTGTAACTACAAATCTTCTTTACCAAATTTCAAATTCATTACACTGCGAAGCACATTCAAAATATACTCAGCAACACATATAAAATATTTAGGAGTTATCATAGACTCTCACTTAAGATGGGACTTTCACATGAAACTCCTTGTGAAAAAATTGAGAATTGTTTTATATAAGTTCCGTCAGCTCAAAGACAGGCTAAATCAAGAACAGAAAAAAATCATTTATTATAGTCTGGTACAAAGTCACCTAATATACTGCCAAATAGGGTGGGGTGGAGTATCAAAAACTTACTTGCGTCCAGTAGAAGTTATCCAAAAAAAATTTATAAGACTAATATTGAATAAGCCTTTTCGATATAGTAGTGACAAATTACATGAAGAATCCGGTATATTCGACTTGAGGCAATTATTTTATAAAACACTTGTCTTGAATCAATATAAAGATTTACAAAAACTCAATAGGCCAAGCCATAACTACATCACACGCCACAAAAATAATTATACAATTCCATTTGCACTCAAAACTATAGGGCAGAGATCTTATCGTTTTCTAGGTCTAACAGTGTTCAACTCCTTACCAGAAAATATACAAAATACCCATTCACTTTCTCGATTGAAAAAAGTTATTCATAGATTTATATCATGTAAGCCTCGTAGAAGTATTAGTGAAATCTTTGACCGGAAAAATTAGGTTTCTACAACAGATCCATCATGAATCATATGACCGAATTGTATAATTCCTTACCCAATCAAAAGATAAAAAAAAAAGTATTTCCATCAATTTTAAACATACTAATCGAGTTTTTATTCTATAATTGTGTGATTTTATTTTGTGAACTTTTACATTTGAATGATTTTACTAGATATATATGTATGTATGTATATATGTATATATGTGTGTGTATATGTATATATGTGTATATGTATGTATATATATCTATATTTCTTATGATTTAGTTTATATAATATTCTTTAGAGTTTACTCAATTTATATTTTACTACACACATACAAGTAACTTTTGTTGCTTCTGTGGTTCCTATAATATTTATTCGAATAATGTAAATTATGCCATTTCTCTGTTTTCTGTTTAATTGCAAATAAATATTCTTATTATATTATTATTATATATATATATATATATACCGGGTGTCCCAGTATATATAATAATAATAATAAAATAATATTTATTCATCTGCTCAATATATAAACAATAGACAATACATTGTACAGACTTTTGATAATAAATGTTCACATTTTACATTTAAATATAGATGGGTGGATATGTGAACAAATAAATATGGGAATACACCATATAAGGCATGGCCTTGAATGGTGTCAAGTTATACACATTCTACCTGAGATTTGTCCCTATTCATAGTACTTATAATGTGGGGGTTCATTAAGAAAAATCAGCGATTTGTGAATAATGATCCTCCATCAAATATAACTTATTATGTGCTCTTTATAGGTTATCCTTAACGAATTATAAACATAGAATTATAAAAATAAATAATATATAAATAAAAATAAATAAATAATATATAAAAATAAACAGTTCTAACAAACTCTTGAGTTGTAAAAACATCTAACAAAACTAATCTGAGCTAGTGTAGTGTAGTGTAGTTATTCATTATATTACTTTAATATTGGAATGGTAATTATTTCTCACATCAATGAAGTCGTGTAATTGCGATCGAGGAATTTGGAATATCCATTTTTTCACTTTAGTCTTGAATAATTTATCTGAATTTATATTTTTCATTTCAATCGGCAGAAGATTATAGAGTTTTGGTCCCAGATAGGTATGACATCTAAGTGCAATATTTTTTTCAGGTTTTGGGATTACTGACGAAAGTTTTTTGTATCTCGTATCGTATTCATGCTTAATAGGAATTAAGGTATGTTTTTGTTGATGTTGTTTAATAAGGATGTTATACAAATAATTGGCGAGGATCTAAAATTTTGTTGTTAGAGAAAGTTTTTTGATCTCTTTTTTGATATTTAATAAAAATTTCTGCATTCTTTCTATTCTTTGAATGAATGTGATTGCAGCACCACCCCATGCTACTACTCCATATGTAAGATGTGATTCACATAATGCGTAATATAGAGTTTTGAGGTATTGAATTCTGAAGATTGATGAGAAGTATTTAAATTTATAAATCAGATACCTTAATTTTTTCACTAGGCTGTTAATATGTGGCTCCCATTTTAGATGATTGTCAATGATGACTCCAAGGTATTTTATTTTGTCCACGGCCGATATTTCAAAAGAGTTATTTTGGTGTGAGATTGTAAGATTTTTGTAAGACGGAAGATATTTAGAATAAGATGTGAAGGGTATGAAGAATGTTTTGCTAAAATTGATAGTCAGAAGTTTCTTATCAAGCCATTTCAATATTTTTGGGAAGTCATTCTCAACTTTGGCCTTGAGTTTATCCCAGGAGGAATCTTCATAAAATATCACCGGGTCATCGGCAAATGTTATGAATTTTCCCTCAGTAGGAATTTTAAATAATTCATTCAGATATACAATGAAGAGAATCGGTCCCAGTACCGTTCCCTGTGGAACACCATATTTCACTGTAGCTGTTTCACTCATTATTTTGTTTATTTGTACAGTTTGTTTTCGTTCTGCGAGATAGCTTTCTATCAGTTTGTATGGGGTTCCCCTGAAGCCGATTCTCTCCAATGCTCGTAATAATTCCGGGTGACTTACTGTATCGAATGCCTTTTTAAGGTCGACAAAAATTCCAAGAGCTGGTTTTTTCTTATCTATGGAATTGCTTATATTTTCAGTTAGTAGAGCAATTGCATCATTCGTAGATCTTTTCTCCCGGAAACCAAATTGTTGATCAGACAGAATTTTGAATTTTTCTAAATATCTCATCAGACGTTTCTTTATTATTTTTTCGAATAGTTTAGCTAGGTTGGAGATGAGTGAAACCGGCCTATAGTTTGTAGTGTCAGTTTTATCGCCAGTTTTATAGAGAGGTTTTATAACAGCAACTTTGAAAATCGACGGACAGACTCCCTCATTAAAACTTTTATTGAAGATACTCGAGAGAGGTGCCGAAATATTATCGGAAATATGTTTTACCGTTTCTGCCATGATACCATCTCTTCCAGGTGCTTTATTATTTTTCAACGATTGAATGGTGTCCATTATTTCTGCTGGATTCGTGTCTTCCAGATAGAAAGAGTTTGTCAATGCCCTTCCGTAATCTTCACAGTTATTAACTCCTTTTTTTTGGATTTCATTTGCTAGCTTTTCTCCAATTTGCGTAAAGAAAGCACAGAAAGTATCAGCTACTTCTTGATCATTTTCCGTGTATTTCCCATTTTCCTTTTTGATTTTCTTGATTTCGGATTCTTTTTTGTTTCCACTTGAGATTTCTTTTACACAGCTCCATAACATTTGTGAATTGTTCTTATTTCGATCTATCTGTTTTTCATAGTAGTTTAATTTCGCTTTTTTTATTATTTCATTTAATTTGTTCCGGAATTTTTTGAAATTGCTTGTGTTTTCTGGTGATGGATTTTTTTTCATTTCAAAGAATAGTTGTTGTTTTTGATTTACGGATTTTACCAGGCCTGCAGTCATCCATACTTTACGTTTCGTGAACTTTCTGTTTTGGTTTATAGTTTTTGTACTTTTTTCAATATGTTTATTAATTTTTTGAATGAATATTTTGCTGAGTCTTCCGCATTTTTTTCCGGAGAATATATTTCAAGCCATGGTTCTTGGTTTAGGTATGATTTCAGCTTATCTTTATCAAGTATGGTTTTTTGTTTCGTTGTGTTTGTGTTTTTCTTTATTTCAGGAAGCGATATTTGACATGCTATGGAGTAGTGATCTGTGATACATGTTTTTATGATAGTTGGTATTATTTCCTCATATTGTTTATTTGATTTTAAAAACATATGATCGATACATGACTTACTGTTTTCTTGTACTCTCGTGTAACTATTTATCAAGGACATGAATCCTTCCTTTCCCAAAATATTCAGGTAATCCTGTACAAAATCATCTTCTCCTAAAATGTCGATGTTGACATCACCCAGAAGAATATGAAAATCTACTTTTGTTTTACAATTTTCTAGATACCTATTGAGATCATCATTGAAAGTTATTATTTCTGTGGATGGTGATCTATATATGGCTGTTACCATCCATTTATTGTTAATTATTACTTGTATGATGTTAACATTATTATTGAAGTTTTCAATATTATATTTATATTCCAACTCCTCTTTCACATATACAACGACTCCATCATTCTGGTTAACGTTTCCATTATTGTAAATTAAGTTATACCCATCTAAGCCATATAGAAGTATCAAATATTTTCCAAGTTTCTGTAAGAACTATTATATCAAAATTATTTTTCATATTTTGCAGGAGTAATTTTAATTCATCAATAGTTTTGTTAATACTTCTGATGTTCATATGAAATATTGTGAGGTTAACCTTCTTATTTGAATTATTTATTTTCATCTCAAACTCTTTCAAGTTTCCAACAATTTTTGTATTCACTTCCTCAACCTTGTAATCCCTAATATATGTATCCATTTTATTTATTTTACTTAAAATCACAAATGTTCCTGTATACAATTAAAATTATTGAAATGACAAAAGAGAGGAGAAAAACAAGAGGAGAACACTATCAGACTGAGGAAATAAAATATTTTCCGAAAAATTTCTTAAATTGTAAACTAAGGAAACTTTTTATTTCTTCGACGAATTGCTGAGTTGTCTGGTTACTCTTTTTTCTGGAATATTAGTGGGGCTACTGGTTGGCTCTTTCCCTTTCGTATTCCGCGTGCTTTTTTCCTGATTTTGTTCTTTTTGTTGTTTCTCCAGGTATTGGGGGATTTCGTCAAGGTGATTTTCCAATTGTTCCGCTGTATAGCTAGTGCCATGGACTATTAGTTTATTTTTCCAAATTTTAGCCTCAGGATCGCTGTTTCTTGCTGTTTTCAAATGTGTGAATAAGATTTTCCTGCTATTATAATCTTCTCTTATGTAGTCCTTTGAGATATATATTCCGCTACCTTTTAGTTTTGAGGCTTTTTCTAGAATAGACTCTCTCTGTTTATAGAATATGAGCTCCACAACTATTGGTCTGGGCCTTCCTGTGTTCTGCCTCGACTCTCCAATATACCTGTTCCAATGGATTATCTCAGCCATTTCGAAAGATACAAATTTGAAAATGTCATGATCTCCAATTCATTCAAGGAACCTTGAACTGAAAAAAACAAAAATTGAAAGTCACTTCCGGTTTGACCGGAAGTGACTCTGACTTTTTTATTTCAAATTGCACCCTGTATATTTTTTGCAATTTTTCATTACTACTCAAAATGATCTTTCCAACGCTGTATCACACTTTGTATTTTACATTTGATTTAATGGAGAAAACGTGAATTGAAATTTCAAATTGAAAGAATTGCAGTAGGCTATGATATTTTGTGTAATCTTGATTTTGACTTCAATAATAATTGATAATTCATGTACAATTTTGTATTCGAGATGATGAAGAGAATGTCAAATTTCAAATTATTAGAATTGTAGTAGAACTGGAAGAATTAATAATTCTTAAATAAAAACCTTAGTGTGCCATGGAAACATTTGAATACATTTGTTTATAACTTTGACAGTTAATAATTCTCAATAGTTGTGTGCGTGTCAGAGAAACCAACATTCAAGAATGAATAACCGTGAAAATGATGATAACTTCACTAATCAAGAGAAATTGGATATGATACTGATTTATGGAAAATGCGAAAATAATCGTCGGGCAGCCCTACGTGCATACAGAGAGAAATACCCTGATAGACGAATGCCGGTCAAACCGGAAGTGACTTTCAATTTTTTTTTCTCAGTTGACGGTTCCTTGAACAAATTGGAGATCGTGAAATTTTCAAATTTTTATCTTTCGAAATGGCTGAGATAATCCATTGGAACAGGTATACTGGAACACCCGGTATATACAGTGCTAGTCAAAAGTCCCCTCCACCCCTCGTATCTTTTGAACGGGTATACTTATAATAATGAAATTTGGAGGGTGGAAATAAACGGATGTAGGCTTCTCAACTGGTCATAACAGGTGACGCAATAGTCATAAATGACGTCACAAGGCCACTGTGACCAATAATTTCAAATGGGACCCTATGGCAAGTGACAGCTCGTTTGAAAGGTATTGAAAATACCTATTCAGTCATACCAATTTTGTTTGGGTTTCGGCTGATTTTGATTGATAAATTGAAGAAATACGAAAATTATAGTTTCGCATTTAATTAATAAAGATTTAAGAACCAGTTCTTATAATAAGTGTTCAAAATGTGCTCCATCTACTTCCTGGCAGTAATGCATCCTATTGCTAAACTCTTGTCGTACTCGTCCCAGTGTGTCAGCGGAAATTGCCCTACATTCTTCAACAATTCGTTGTTTCAGAATGGCAATACTGTCAGGTGCTGTAGCGTAAACCTTAGATTTCAAGTACCCCCATAGAAAAAAATCTAATGGTGTAAGGTCCGGTGACCGAGCTGACCATTCGATCGAACCTCGTCGTCCAATCCATCTACCACGATATTCTTCATCTAGGTAACGTCTTACTGCACCGTAATAGTGTGGAGGAGCACCATCTTGTTGAAACGTTATTTCCAAGTTGTCGAATTCATCTGGATTATCTTCTAGAATTTCAAGAATTAACGACTCAATATCATTTTGTAACATCTCCAGATACAATTCACCGGTTAAGTTAGCATTGAGAAAAAGAGGCCCAACTATGTGGTTTCCCAAAATACCTGCCCAAACATTTACTTTTCTGGAAATTGGTATGTTTTTCACGAAAGATGTGAGGATTTGTGTCACTCCAATACCTCACATTTTGAGTGTTAACATTTCCATTGAGAAAGAAAGTACTTTCGTCACTAAAACAAATTGTCTGTATGTAGCCTGGTTGTTGGTTCATTTTATTGGACATAGTTTCACAGAATTCTAGTCTTCGGTCGGGGTCATCATCTGAAAGTTGGTGCACCATTTTTAATTTGTATGGATGAAATTTGTTTTTAGCCAACACCCTATGTACTGTCCTTTGACTGACTTCACAGATAGACCAACTTGGGCTGTGGAAGAAGTAGGGTTTACTACCATTTCTCCAATTATGTCATTTTTTTGTCATCACTAATTGTTGGTCGACCAGATCGTTTGGCATCTTGAACACTACCTGATGCTTCAAACTTCCGAAGAAGCTCCCTCAAATAAACCCTCGATATAGGGCGATCGGGGTACCTCTCATTAAACAGTCGTTCCGCTGCATGGAAATTGTTTCTACATTCACCAATTATTAAGATAGCTGCTACTTTGTCGACTACAGTACGTACCATTTTGCTTATGTAAACACTTAAACGTCTCGTTAAACAATAGCTTAGGTAAATTTTCAAGGTATAAACACTTTTGACAAGTAGAGAATTCAAAAACGTCAACCTTTTTGACAATTAACCAGAGGCGTACTTTAAAATCTTTATTAATTAAATGCGAAACTATAATTTTCGTATTTCTTCAATTTATCAATCAAAATCAGCCGAAACCCAAACAAAATTGGTATGACTGAATAGGTATTGTCAATACCTTTCAAACGAGCTGTCACTTGCCATAGGGTCCCATTTAAAATTATTGGTCACAGTGGCCTTGTGACGTCATTTATGACTATTGCGTCACCTGTTATGACCAGTTGAGAAGCCTACATCCGTTTATTTCCACCCTCCAGATTTCATTATTATAAGTATACCCGTTCAAAAGATACGAGGGGGGGAGGGGACTTTTGACTAGCACTGTATATAACTATTTGAAATCGGTTTTTTAAGCAGGACTCGATGAGGTTTGGGATGATCCCTCTGATACCACATAAATTGAGTTTATCGATAAGAATATGCTGAGAAACAAAATCAAACACCTTAGATAGGTCACAGAGGGTGATATCCATATGGTATCCCTGGATATTAATTTCTCACACTTGTGTCAGTAGTAGCTGAACGTTTGAACCTAAACCAAACTGAAAATCGTACCTAGTCAGTTTGATTTACATTAATATTTCAACAGTCTTTGAAAAATGCACATGATTTATAGTGGGCAGTGATTTCCAGTCTCCTTCTTTGACGGCAGAAATAAAAATAAGAGGAGGGGTTCGAGGGGTTCGTCGACAAGAGGAGGAGAAACGGTGAGATAAAGAAAAACAAGAGGAGAAGGAATAGAAACAACAGGAAAATAAAGAGAAAATTTCCGGAAAATTCTGGAAGAACGAAACAAGGAAAGAGAACAAAAAACACTTCTCGAGTAGATTATCCAGAAAACCCATGGCACCTAGTAGGCCTGAAGAAAAATGTTCATAAAATTTGCACCGAAATCAACTCAGTCTGGAAAACGATGGGAGGAATAGACAGTGATTAAAAAAAAGAAGTCAAGGCAGTCCGAGAAGAAGCAAAGAAAGAAGGACGGCGGTGTCAGAAGTGAATGAGAAAACAATGCGGCACTTGGAAGAGTCAGAAAACAAATTGCTCCATTGAAGATACAAGACCATCATGACAGCGTTGCCACTTCTCACATTTCCGTAAAACCACCAACTTTTCATGGGAGTTGCCATGTTCCCTATATTGTAAGTTTGAATCTGCAGCAACTACCAATGGATGGGACGATAAAAAAAAGGCTATTGCACTTATGCTTTGAGAGGACAATATTACAGACCATCCCAGAAGACCAACATCCAAAGTATGGAGATTTTATTGTTGGTTCAGAAATTAGATATGTCGACCAATAGAACAGCTGTATCGTGCACAGTTGAAGACACGGGTGAAAGTCTGCAGGAGTTTGAAGCAAATGTACAGTCGCTGATCTAGATTGCCTACACAGAAGCCCCGGAAGATTTCAAGGAACAGTTGGCGATGCAGTTATCCACTGACGGATTGAGAGTTATGGTACAAAGGACCCCGAGCATAACACACTTTAAGAAGTCTTGGTTAGTTCCTTGGAAGCGGCTTTCAACACCTCAAGGACGAAAGTAAGAGCAGTACCGAGACACAAAGTGACAGATGATTAGTAAAATACAAAAAAAAATAAAACCCAGGAATAGCAACGCTACTAACCAATCAAGAGGAAACTGTCCCAGATTTGGTAGGTGCAGACATTTCAAGAGGGATTGAATTGATGAGGTCAGTAACCTGAGTAAAATGTTCAACCAGACCAAAGAATAATTTTATTTGTAATCTTAGTCTTTTTCGAACGGAATATGTTTATAAAATTGTGGAGTAAGATTGTGGAGAGGAGTGATTGAAAAGGAAGCTAAGAAGTTGACATCTGAGATGAGTTTGAAAACATTCGAGTTCAAATTAAATAGCTTTCATCAGAAAATACTCAGTGCAGTTTATATAATTTAAGTATAGTTGAGTTTTATATCTAAAACCATATGCTAGTTAGTTGGTTAGGATGTGCTAACATATGACTCTGTTATATTAAGTTGTGACTTCGAAAAAAATCCAGGAAATATGGCGTTTCTCCATCAATATTTCCCAAACTGAAAAACGACAATATCAAACACACACGCGTAACGCACCGATTTCCTCCATACCTGTATACCGTAACGCCCGTAACAAGATGCATACACACGATAACAGACGACCACTGTGGCATTCTTTCATTCGCTTCCGGTCCGAGGGCCACTTTACGTTTCCTTCCGTGGCGCTAAATGAGTAATGATAAAAGAGTCGGATTGGTCTGATTGTTAAAACGGATGTTACGTGCAACATTCCGGCTTCGTTTCATGTCGGCCGGACAATATGAGTAGCGGACAAACACGCGCGAACTATTAGACGAAAATTAGCGTGGAAGAGATGGCACGATGGAGGAGATTTGCGAAGGAACTATTTACTCGATGCGTGTTTTTGATACGGTTAGTTCAGTTAATGTGTATGAAAAGTGATGTCCAAAGGACATCCATTATTTGTCATTTTCAGGTCCATGGGCACTATTAGATGTACCCTTACGTAAGCTGATAGGAATGTCTACAAATGGCCAGGACACGGTCGGTCAAAACCCTACTAGAAGAGATAATCACAGGAAAAAGTCTGCTCCCTCCAAGGATGCATCCTAGATCTACGACAGATTTGAGCTCTATTCACAACACCACCAGGAAATAAATAGAAGAGGAGACCGTGGGAGGTCGACCTTCTGTAGTGGTTTAAGATGTTAAGTGGTCGAGCGGGAACGTGGTCTTTTAGGTTGCTGCTGTTGTGAAATTAGACTCAATAATCCTTGAAGTTGGTATATTGGATTCAACATAAACAATACAGGTCAGATGTTGAATAGACAAATGCTGGTACTAGACAACCTTAAGTTCATCTAGGAAGTTCTTTTAAATGGACGATATCATGTGACAAATGTCGCATAATGGACGCGCCAAAAGGCGGCTTATGATTGATTAATGACCATCTTCTAGAACAATGCGATGAACCTAAGTGGCCTCGAATGAAAAGTGTAGTCATCAATTTTATATAAAGCAAACAACAAAATACACACTCAGCTTATGCTATGCAATTGTACAATAGAAATATTCCAAGAAACAATTATGTTTATGCGAACAAAAATAATAATATATATGAAAGGAAATTATAGGAAAATATTAGGTCAACGAAATTTCTATACTATATTACACTTCACCGATCTGATAACTCTTTTTTTTTAAAAAATATCCCATGTAATTGCCTATCGAAAAGGTTCATAGCTATTTTTAATTGAATTCATTTTAATCAATTTTTTATTTACTCTTTTGATAACCGAATGAGTTCCATCTCAACTAATAGTTTTTACACACAGAATATGCCTAGGTAGGCTTGCCTACTTATTTCTGTGCATGGCTACCTGGCAAGCAGATGTGAACAGGTAAGTCAATATAGGTAACAATACCGATCTGTTAACCAATCGAATTTTATATCATAGGTAAGAT
Source organism: Gonioctena quinquepunctata (assembly GCA_018342105.1). Lineage (NCBI taxonomy): Eukaryota > Metazoa > Arthropoda > Insecta > Coleoptera > Chrysomelidae > Gonioctena > Gonioctena quinquepunctata. The sequence continues at coordinate 122,000 of JAFIRS010002898.1, read as the reverse complement.
AATTTAATTACAAAACCAATCGTATAGGCTTGCCTGCAAAAAATCGTAAATAAAATATTATTGCCAAGCTATAAAGTTTTAGAATTTTAGCTATTTGATAGGTGCGAGAGAGAACGTAGAGCGTCCGAGGTCAGTGTGATAGAACAGGACACAACTAGCAGCTGCACGCTACCTGACCGTTGAATGTATCCGAGTGCGCATGCTCGTGTACATGTGAGTGACAGTGACAGCATTTATTTACACTCGACAGTAATTTTGAACTCTTTTATATGCTTTGTAATAAACGCTTTTAATAACATAAATGTATTAAATTTTATTTTTCTATATTGATGATTTTTTAAATTTATTATACTAAAATTTTAAAAGTAGCACTTCTTCTTTCCCGCTTTACGGCATTTATTTTATTTTAAATAATAAATAAATTATTCCTCATTTAATTTTAAATAGAAAATATAGATTTTTTTTATAATTTTTTAATTTTATAATTTAGCTTTGAAATGAAAAAAAAATTTATTTTTTTTATTTATTAATATATTAAATTATTTATTTTTGATTATTTCATAGCTGTAAGTATATATAGTGTGAAATAATACAAAAATTGTGATCGAAATTGGAGTTATAATAAATTGGAGTTCAAATTACTGTCGAGTGTAAATAAATGCTGTCACTGTCACTCACATGTACACGAGCATGCGCACTCGGATACATTCAACGGTCAGGTAGCGTGCAGCTGCTATGTTGTGTCCTGTTCTATCACACGGACCTCGGACACTCTACTCTCTCTCGCACCTATCAAATGGCCAAAATTCGAAGGCTTTATAGCTTGGGAATAATATTTTATGTACGCTTTTTTGCAGGCAAGCCTATACGATTGGTTTTGTAATTAAATTATCTTACTTATGATATCAATTTCGATTGGTTAACAGATCGGTGTAGTTACCTATATTGACTTACCTGTTCACATCTGCTTGCCAGGTAGCCCTACCCAGGCATATTCTGTGTGTTAAAAACTATCAGTTGAGGTGAAACTCATTCGATTATCAAAAGAGTGAAGGTGATGAAAGAAAATTGATTAAAATTAATTCAATTAAAAATAGCTATGAACACTTTTCGATAGGCAAGTTATCATAGGCATATTTGTTTATAAATTATATTTGATAAAAAATATGTCTCATCGAGTTATCAGATCGGTGAAGGTCGATCTCCCACCGGCTCTTAGACCAAAGTATGTTCTTGAACAGTTTTTGAACCAACATAAATGTTCATACACTTGAGATCATTATTCGATATTATTTTCGTACATACTTGGACTTCTTCTGGATATACGGAATGTATATATCTAGACTTTTTGGAACGAAGTTTCTTGACTCGGCTTGCGCTAGGTGTTAACTGGTAGACATCGTCACGTAAGAAAAAAGCGTTTTATCCCCTCCATACGACTTTCTCCCTCTCTCTGTCTCTCTCTATTATATGCATAATTGTGATATATAAAACTAAACATACACCAAAATCGACCATTAATTACCTGTAAATGGTCGATTTGGTCCATTAAAGTATAATTGTGGTATAGGCAACTAAACATACACGAATTCAAATATTATTCTAATGTCAAATCATATTACATTCGCGCTGTCAAACTTATGTATTTCAAAATCCAAATATTGTAAGTTTTCTCCTAATTGAAGGAAATAGATATCGAAAATTTCACGTCGACCCCAGGAACGAGATCGACGGAATTTTTTTGTAATCAACTCGTATATCAAAATGGCGATTAATAATAATAATAATAATATAATAATAATGTGTTTTATTTAGTTTGAGCAATACAATAATTATATAAGGCAATATAGATAAAAGAGTAAACTTAACTAAACAAAACGATACGTAAGAATACATTAAACTTATAGCTAAGTATATATAGGTACATATAATTTATCAGTGCACCCATTAAGACCGTCAAGGTTGAGCATGGGGTACACTGACCAGTATTGAGATTTTATATAAATTTATGTATATGCTGTACATCTTTTATTCATCGTGTATATATATATATATATATATATATATATATATATAATTGTTTTTTTTCTAAATTTTAAAATTTTTGTTAATGTTTTTATGTTTTTTTATTTTTAGAATTCGAATTTTTTTTTAATGTCTTCAGCATCAAGAGTATTTATATATCCTTTGAAGACGGTTTTTAAGAATGATGGTGAGTTTATTTTTCTTATATAGGTTTTATACATTTCTGGAAGAAAATTAAATAAATGAGGTGCTATGAATTGAAAATTTCTAGTTCCTATAGACTTTTTAGCTGGGTTTGTTTGTACAAAATCTTTCGACTTATTTCTGGTTTGGTAATGATAATCGAGTGTTTGCAAGTTAGAACGATTTTTAAATAGGTAAATTACCAAACTAAAGATATATAGTTGATTGAATAACTATTTACTCTGGCGGAGGAGTTTGGAAAAAGGATATAGTATTGCATGGTATAATGACAATTAAATGTGATGGAGTAGAAAACGTCAACTTTCAAAGGGAAAAATATTAAGAAAAAAGAAACACAAAATGGTGGATACATGAGATGGATGGCAACATATTTTGCTACCTCGATATTATTTATAATTCACTATTTCATATCTAATTTTTAATGAATAAAATATTAAATGAAAATTTTTGATTTGATTCCATACTTTATATTATTTGCATTGAAAAAAATCATAGAAAATGAAATAATAAAAATATACAGATTACAGAGAGAGAGAGAGAGAGAGAGAGTGAGAGTATAACGCTTTTTCCTTACGTGATGATAAATCTCCATATAGAATTACATTCGGAGTTGAAGAAAAAGCGTAAGGAACTGCGTTCCTAACGGGGGTCCCCCGACCTCATACGATTTTTTATTGCTGTTTTGTGTATTGTTTGTCAATGAAATTGAAACTCAATTCTTTGTCGCTTCTATCAATTGATGCAGTTTTCTCAAGAAATTTAGAAAATTTGCAAAGCAGAGTTTGTGTTTCTCATTTTATTAATTAAAAATCTTTAATTAATGAAATGACTTTCCTCTTAAAGGATTAGACATAAGTAATTATTCAACAGATAACATAATTCCATGTCGCTACAACTTGTATGCTGTGTTCTATCATAGTGGAACATCCTATATCGGACACTACACGGCTTATTGTAGGCACCCTTATGCAGACACATGGCACGAGTACAATGACTCAAGAGTATCACCGATATCACCAGAATCCCTTATAAGTGGTGAAGCATTCGTCCTCTTCTATGAGCAAGAGAGCACCAAATCACTTATTTGAATTGTTTTTCTGTTGTATTGTATTTTGTACTCAAAAGTTACTTGTTATTATTTTGATAAGCTTAAATTGTAATTTTCGATGAAAATAAATGTATGACTTTCTGTTGCTCACTGTAAATTATATCATCAATATATACTAAACTGATGCAAATATCTAATTTTGAGTCGGTGCCGAACAAACAATCAACGAAAATCATTAAACTCATTTGAGGAAGTAATTAAAACAAAATATAAAAAAGCAACGTGAAATCTCCAGCGATAAACAATAACATTCCAAAAATGCGCTCTCCGCACGACCACTCGTAACGACGTGTGCCCTCACGTGTATGCCCGTTCGGGTAGCTGTCTCGTGATATTCGGGAACGCTCGGCAAGTTCCGGCGTAGGGATGCGCCGCCGCCGCGCATCCTGCTGACATCATTTTTTGCTTTACGTAATTAATTAGCTTGTTTGTTTGTTTGGAGCCTAAGTTACTTACATTCGTTTAGTACCTTAGTTATCAAGACTAACAAGAATTTTTTTTAGTTTTCCCTTTACAGTTTCTTTTTTTGCCGGTTTAATTTTTTGTTAAAAAGTTTTCTTAGTAACCATACATTCGAATAGGATCAATTCTGTGCAATTTCTGGTCAAGATTTAGGGAACAGCTTTTCGCTGTCAAACAAAATACAAAAAACATTGCTTGTAAACCATAGCTTCTGCAAATTATAGTTTATTAAGAATGTCAGCAGAGATACTTATCGAATTTTAAAAAATTAAGAATTTTTATGTTTCCCACGAAGCAATTCTTGATGGTCTGAATGACAAAGATGTGAGGGAATATCCAGTATTTTGTTGAATTAAACGAATAGAAATGGGTGTAAGGTTTAACTTTAAAGCAGTTTAGATTTACGTGATTTTTACATGAAATGTGCAATTTTGTAGAGATTTCATAAGATTAGAACAGTCGCTAATTTCATTTCATTGCACGAGCTATTTGGTTATTTTCACTGATGCCAATATTTCATATCACTGAATGAAAACTGCTGCAATCAAAGTCCGTGTTATTATTGTATTACATATGGTTTTTTTTTCATGACGAGTAGTTGATGAAAATTCGAGTAACTATTGGAAATGACACTATGATGAAAACGACTTCACTTTTTGTATTGTATTTTTTAGTTACTAAATCATAACAATCTGAAATATATTCCTATTATATAAAATAGTTTTATTCGCAAAATTCCACCTATATTACCCTCTTGATACATTAATCTATAGCGAAAATATACCACAAACGATGGATTGGGTATTGGATCATTCAATTAATTTTATATATTTCGATTAGGCCCAAAAATCAAAAACAGTTATTCCCTTCTGGAAATTTATAGAAATATAGAAATCGGTTTCAACAAATTGATTGAATGAAAATTTGGTACCTCGCCATATCACATTCAAATGAAATTGGGTAAACACTTCTTACAGAGTTGAAAGAAATGAAAATCTAAAATTCAAGATTCATATATGCCAACAAGTTCCGAAATAATAGGCCCCTAGCATTCCAAATATTTGGAGTAAATCAAGAAAACAGTAAATTTTTTATTGAAGCTGGTGTTTGAGATAGAGAGTTGTAATACATGTTTTTTTTTTTGAGGTTTCTTTTGATATAGATCTCAATAACACTTTTGAGAAGGAAAAGTCAATCTTGAATAAAACATAGTTCACTACGATTTCAGATGATGAATAAAATTCAATTGTGGGATGACCGGAATAAGGGCTTATTGAATTATAATTATTTCAATGAGGATCGATATTTCTGTTGATATCAATAGGTGATTGTTCTTGAAAAGGAAAAAATTCTCAATTGAATATTGAATAGAAATAGTTTTTTCTGAATTGAAAAATCCACGATAAAAATGAGGTTATTTTTTGTGAATGTCTAACAGAAAACAACTACTTCCCCGGCTGAAGCCACGCTACACATTGAACTACATGTGATAGATATTCTGGAAGGACCCTAACTCAATAGAAAAAATCTGAAATTGAAAATTTGCATTTTCGTTCAGATAGTTATTTGATTTTATATTCCAGTCTTAATTAAGAACTCATATAGATGAATGAGGCAAAGAAGAATGTTTTTCAAAAGAGAATACTCACCAGAAATCATTTCTAACAATGACGCAAGCGAGGCATCGAATTCACTAGGTCTTCAATACATTTTTGTCGACGAAAATCTATTATACGCTTCTACGATCATCAGAAGCAATCTCACTTTGCAAAGATGGAAAAAGGATAAAAACATTTCTTTTGGAGAGATACTTTGAAATTAGTGTTTTTCTGACATTAAAACCTGTCATGGGGTATGATAGATTGATTTGTTTGAAAATATGAACAGGATGTTCATAAAATCAGATGTGGAGTCATCTGCGACTGAAAGATAAACTTTAGTCACTATCTTCCATCATTGAAGATAACTTCTTGTGGGGTATTCATGTTGAAAGGGAAAACATTCTCAATTGAATATTGAATAGAAAGATCTGTGAAAAATCCACGATAAAAATTAAGTTATTTTTTGTGAGTGTCTAACAGAAAACAACTATTAGATGTAGTTCAATGCCCAGCGTGGCTTCAGCCGGGGAAATAGTTGTTTTCTGTTAGATATTCACAAATAATATTTCTATTCAATATTCAATTGAGAATGTTTCCCTTTTCAACATGAATACCCCACAATAGGTTATCTTGAACGATGGAAGATAGTGACTAAAGTTTATCTTCCAGTCGCAGATGATTCCACATCTGATTTCATGAACACCCTGTTCATATTTTCAAACATAACAATCCTGTTCATATTTTCGAAGGAATCAAGTGATTGTTCTTATTCTTGAAAGTATTGATATTACATCGGCTCTTGGCATTGAATCACTTGAAAACTTCTCTCATTTTTTTTTTTACGACCAACAACATATTTTTTGAAGTATTTAAAAACTGCTTATATAATATGCTATGTTTTGTTTCACACAGTAATATTTTACTGACGTAAAGATACAAAAGAACTTGCGAAATGTCAACCTCACTGAAATTAGACACCCTTGAAGAAAAACACAAATGAACATATACCATATAAGAATAAACAGGCATCTGATAATGGGAAGGCTTAAAGATATATATTGAGTAGTAATATCCCTAGGACATTGTCATAAAATTATGAGGCATTTGCCAATATCCGACAAAATTCATAACAAATATGACGACAAAATTCATAACTCAACACAATGAAACATTTATTTATTTATTAAAAGTACAGTTAGTGAAAGTACAATTATTAAAATTTAAGTTAACATTAGATTCGTTGCTGTTCTCTACTATAGAAGATCTATTACCACGCATAATATTTATGATCTTGTTGCGGTGTTCTTGATCGAAATTTAAGTATGGTTTTATAGAATTTTGATTGCTATGACCAGTAATTTTCAGCAATTGTTGTTCTTCTACACCACTTTTTGCTAATTCGCTAACAGCAGTTGATCTATTCGAGTGATTTGTTATCTTTTTGTCCTTTACATTCAAGCCAATTGCCTCAGCAGCAGATTTAGTCCATCCATTTATTGTATTTCGTACATTATCGTACCATTTGTCGGTTTTATTTTTCCAGTGTCGATTTGGTTTTAAGAACAGTCGTGGTGAGGTAATATTGTCGCCTCGTTTTGATAGCAGTTTATGAAAAAGACGTACAGGGTAGCTTTGTCTTTCACTATTGGAAACCAACCATTTACTACGTCTATAGCTTTTAGAACCACCTTGGCACGTTTTACTGAACACCGGATTGTATTCAATTCGATTTGTTGGAGAATCATCGTTATTTTTCTTGATTTGAAAAAAAACCACCAGACAAGCAACTGCCTCTCCTCCTCGTTAAGCTAATTCTACAGCACCAATATCGTAAAATTTACGCATAAGACCTTCAGGAGTATTTTCATCCGATAGCAATATTATGTTGTTAACTTCAGACAAATTTAACGAAACTGAACTGGACTTATGTTTACATGTTGTAATTTCTTCCCGATTGCATCGCCGGCATCTCGGGCTGGTTTAAATACTATATTGTTAAACGGGTCAATCATAATATTATAGTCATTATAGTACTTTTCTTGCAAAAGTTTGCACGAAACGTTCCACATTGTCTTCACCGTTGCTTCTTTAAATTCGGTCCCGTCTTTCTTTCTCATATTGACCGCCCAATCTTTTAGTATCAACGGCAATTCTTCTAAGCTTCTATGTTCATTTAATTCATATTCTCGTTCGCAGAAAAATTCCATAAATATTTCCCAAATATATTTGTGAAATGGAAAGTTTTTTTTTGTGAACCCACAATTTGAAACGCATTCTATAAGTTCCGATCATTCCTCAAGTCCTGGTATATTATTCGGGGTACTCAAGTGCAATATGATATATTTTCGATAAATTGTTCCGTGATACACTTTGAAAAAAAAAGTATTTGAATAAAAATTTTCTCCGATGTTCTATTGCAGTATACAGTGCTAGTCAAAAGTCCTCTCCCCCCCTCGTATCTTTTGAACGGGTATACTTATAATAATGAAATTTAGAGGGTGGAAATAAACGGATGTAGGCTTCTCAACTGGTCATAACAGGTGACGCAATAGTCATACATGACGTCACAAGGCCACTGTGACCAATAATTTTAAATGGGACCCTATGGCAAGTGACAGCTCGTTTGAAAGGTATTGAAAATACCTATTCAGTCATACCAATTTTGTTTGGGTTTCGGCTGATTTTGATTGATAAATTGAAGAAATACGAAAATTATAGTTTCGCATTTAATTAATAAAGATTTAAGAACCAGTTCTTATAATAAGTGTTCAAAATGTGCTCCATCTACTTCCTGGCAGTAATGCATCCTATTGCTAAACTCTTGTCGTACTCGTCCCAGTGTGTCAGCGGAAATTGCCCTACATTCTTCAACAATTCGTTGTTTCAGAATGGCAATACTGTCAGGTGCTGTAGCGTAAACCTTAGATTTCAAGTACCCCCTGAAAAAAATCTAATGGTGTAAGGTCCGGTGACCAAGCTGGCCATTCGATCGAACCTCGTCGTCCAATCCATCTACCACGATATTCTTCATCTAGGTAACGTCTTACTGCACCGTAATAGTGTGCAGAAGCACCATCTTGTTGAAACGTTATTTCCAAGTTGTCGAATTCATCTGGATTATCTTCTAGAATTTCAAGAATTAACGCCTCAATATCATTTTGTAACATCTCCAGATACAATTCACCGGTTAAGTTAGCATTGAGAAAAAGAGGCCCAACTATGTGGTTTCCCAAAATACCTGCCCAAACATTTACTTTTCTGGAAATTGAGTATGTTTTTCACGAAAGATGTGAGGATTTGTGTCACTCCAATACCTCACATTTTGAGTGTTAACATTCCATTGAGAAAGAAAGTACTTTCGTCACTAAAACAAATTGTCTGTATGTAGCCTGGTTGTTGGTTCATTTTATTGGACATAGTTTCACAGAATTCTAGTCTTCGGTCGGGGTCATCATCTGAAAGTTGGTGCACCATTTTAATTTGTATGGATGAAATTTGTTTTAGCCAACACCTTATGTACTGTCCTTTGACTGACTTCACAGATAGACGCAACTTGGGCTGTGGAAGAAGTAGGGTTTACTACCATTTCTCCAATTATGTCAATTTTTTTGTCATCACTAATTGTTGGTCGACCAGATCGTTTGGCATCTTGAACACTACCTGATGCTTCAAACTTCCGAAGAAGCTCCCTCAAATAAACCCTCGATATAGGGCGATCGGGGTACCTCTCATTAATCAGTCGTTCCGCTGCATGGAAATTGTTTCTACATTCACCAATTATTAAGATAGCTGCTACTTTGTCGGCTACAGTACGTACCATTTTGCCTATGTGAACACTTAAACGTCTCGTTAAACAATAGCTCAGGTAAATTTTCAAGGTATAAACACTTTTGACAAGTAGAGAATTCAAAAACGTCAACCTTTTTGACAATTAACCAGAGGCGTACTTTAAAATCTTTATTAATTAAATGCGAAACTATAATTTTCGTATTTCTTCAATTTATCAATCAAAATCAGCCGAAACCCAAACAAAATTGGTATGACTGAATAGGTATTTTCAATACCTTTCAAACGAGCTGTCACTTGCCATAGGGTCCCATTTAAAATTATTGGTCACAGTGGCCTTGTGACGTCATTTATGACTATTGCGTCACCTGTTATGACCAGTTGAGAAGCCTACATCCGTTTATTTCCACCCTCCAAATTTCATTATTATAAGTATACCCGTTCAAAAGATACGAGGGGGGGAGGGGACTTTTGACTAGGACTGTATAAGGAAATCCCATCTCTATCTCAATTGGTAGAGCTGCAATCACAATTTGAAAATGTAATTTTCGGTTGATTCATATACAATGTTGAAATTTCCGAAGCCTATGTTTTCGAAACTGATTCAATACAGTGTTTCTATCAAACATGAAATTACCCTTTGACGATGATTTTTTTCGAAAAGTTCTGCAATAACTGAAACAATGTATTTTTATTCGTAAATTTCAAGAAAAACTGAAGAATGTCGAAATGTATTGTACCGCTTTTATCGGCAAAATAACCCTCATTGACACAGAATGGATCTTATTCGATGCCATAAAATAAACTTCTCAAACCCCATCAGCTCCCCGACGATTTCAATTTCCTATCCGTAACACAAGAAGCAATATTTCCAGAAAGATCTTTCCAGTATTACCATCCGTCCTCTTACATCCCCGTACCATCCCATCGCAAAACATACATTATTTATAACAAAAAATTTCCATTTGCGTCATAAAAGTCGACATTTTTCATTGGTCAGTGTGGAAAATTGACCGATCCTTTCCGCGTTCGATGGAAAACTATTGGTCGCGGCAAGCAAATACTCCGGGCTCCGGGCGGAGCTATCTCTCAACTTTTCTTATTCGGTCGCCTTATTGCTCGACTTCCATCCACTGAGAGTCGAGTGAATGCGAGAAAATACTTTGGTGTTTATAGATTTTTCGGTTTTCCCGGCTTTTCCACGCTGCCGCGAAGAGCACTACCTGCATCGGAATTGCTGGTATTGGAAACGAAAGCAGCTATAAGACTCGGAGACATAAAATAATAATCTGCAGGATTGAATTGAACATTCTATTTCATTGTGTTGATACGAAAAAAACAGACTCATTTGATAAAGGGATTCTGGCATATTCTGAGAAAACAAGCCACTTACATAAATAGCTTCGCTTCATTCATTTGTAAGTTCGTTATTGTCCAAATGTTTTTTCGGTAATGAACTAATCAAACCGTGTGAAATATTTTTCGTTTCTAAAAAGGTATTGAGCATATTTTTCAGATAAGCTAAAAGTATCCGGAATCTTTTTTTTAAATTGAAATTTCGACGAAAATGGCCCAATCCATTATTTACGTCATATGTTTGTTGAGTTGAAATATGCAATATTAGAAAATATAATGATTTCTGGGAAGTGCATGATCTTCATATCTTCACAAAAGAATCCACGTGATTTGAAAAAAGACTTTTTGAAGAGATTTTTTTCGAATAATAATTAATTTTATTACTTTTGGTTGTTGTCCTTCTACTTCAGCAAATTCAATTCAAACAAATCTAATATGATAAAAATTATTTTTTACGAAATTTGCAAAAAATTATTTAGGTGTTTTTTTTTTTTATAAGGTCAACGCTGATTTTGTTTGATGTGCCAATTTATCCCGTTATCTCGTATAGATGTTAAAACTATTTGATAGCGAAATAATGCTTTGTGACAACTATTACAAATTACTAACTTGTTTTCACCTCTTTTGGGACGAAATTTCTAAATGAGGTTGAACACGATTTATTTATTTGTAACAGAGAGCCAAAACACCAATTTTCAAGTTGACCCCAACTCAAAAACTAACGGAAGTCGCATACAAATTTTCAATTCTAATAACACTCAAACATGTGTTTCTTCATTGAAACAAAGACCTCAAATACCAATTCACATGACCCTTACTTAAAATCTAACGAAACCCTCATACAAACTTTAACCCCCATTTAACCCCTCAAGGGGTTGAATTTCCAAAAACACTGAAACATGTATTTTTTTATTTGTAACAAAGACCCCAAATTCCAATTTTCATGACCCTAACTTAAAAACTTATGAAACCCCTATACAAACTTCTAATCCCCATTTCACCCCTTGAAGGGTTAAATTTCTAAAAACACTGAAACATGTATTTTTCCATTTGTAACAACGATTTCAAATACCAATTTTTATGACCCTAACTTAACATGTGAATTGCCCTCACTTAAAATCTAACGAAACCCTCATACAAACTCTAACCCCCTTTAACCCCTCAAAGGGTTGAATTTTCAAAAACACTGAAACAGGTATTTCTTTATTTGTAACAAAGACCTCAAATTCCAAGTTTTATGACCCTAACTTAAAAACTTTTGAAACCCCTATACAAACTTCTAATCCCCTTTTCACCCCTTGAAGGGTTGGGTTTCTAAAAATACTGAAACAAGTATTTCTCCATTTGTAACAACGTCTCCAAATAGCAACGCGACCTCTATACAAACTTCTAATACCCATTTAAACCCCCATTTCTCCCCTTTAGGAGTTGAATTTACAAAAGCACTTAAACATGTATTTTTTTATTTGTAACAATTTTTAAGACCTCAACTTAAAAACTAACCGTATACTCCATTACAAACTTTCAACCCCCATTTTAATTTTCAAAAACTCTGAAAAGCATGTTACCTCAATTGGAAATAAAAGCCCAATTTCCATTACTCTAACTTCAAAACCATTCTATTCGATTACTCTTACTTCAAAACCAACGGTACTTTCACTTTCACCCCCTTTTCATTCCTGTAGGGATGAAGTCATAGAAATAGCCACTCGAGCACATCGGGCTCTCGCGCCTATTCCCTGGCAAACAAGTATTCGAAAATCTGTCAAATTATTTTCACTTTGTTCTCACTCACACTCACAACTGATAGTACAGGATAGGAAGTAGAGGCGACCTTCGCCCATTTGCTCACCAGATAAAATGTTTTTTTTTTGTATTGAATGTAAAATGTTTACAAATATATCACAAATGGGTTGCCTAAAAAAAATTGTCAAAACAATTTTTTTACAAGCTTTTATTTAACTTCACCTGTCCCGGTGTTTTACAAGTTGGATTTGACCCTTTTCTAGTCGTCCGAATAACTTGAAATTTGGCAGGTATCCATAATTCCGGTGACAATACATTATGAAATTTCAATCAGAGGAGAAACAAAATGGCGGCTCCAATATGGTGGACGAGTTTGGTGATTATGGTCCGATTCGATTCTTAATTGGAATGTGCCATCCTGAATTCATCAATTTTAACACAAAAACATAATAATTTCCGACCTCGAAACCCCCCACATACCAATTTTGAATTGAATCTGACCATAATCACAAAACTCGTTCGCTATATTGAAACCACCATCTGGAATTTATGAATATTTCCGAAAAAATCATAATCTCCGACCCCGAAAACCCCCACATACCAATTTTGAATTGAATCCGGAACCTAATCACAAAACTCGTCCGCCATCTTGGATCCGCCTTCTTAAATTTATAAATTTCGACAAAAAGTTCATAACCCCAAAAATCCCCAGATACCAATAAGTTCAAAACTTGACCGCCATTTTGGAGCCGCCATTCTGTTTTTTTCTCTAACAAAAAATCCATACTGCATTGTCACCGGAATCATGAACACCTGCCAAACCAAAAGTTAATCGGATGACCAGAAGTGGGTCAAATTCAACTTGTAAGATTTCATTACAGACACCAGGTGAAGCTAAATAAAAAATTGTAAAAAAAAAATGTCTTGACCTAATTTTTTCAGGCAACCCAATTTTTTCAGGCAAACATGTCACTCACGTATTATAAAACATATTTTGTCTAAGTAATTTACAAAAGAAATATCGAAAATCTCAATGTTGGGTTTTGCGGAATCATTCTTCAAGTATCAATCAACGATAATTCAGAGGTTTGAATATTACCCGAAATCTAACCAAATTAAGTATATATTCCTTCAAAATTTTGCAGATTTTTATAAGTTGCTTGACATTTTCAACGAAATGTTACCGACAAGTTGGAAATTCCTTTATAATATTGTATTCAAATTTCTGAAAACGAATTACCTATGAGAGTGGAGCATCACTGACCTACTTCTTTTACAGTGGAAAACTAATAATTTGTGTTTTCAGGGAAGAGAATAACTAAAAAATGCAAATGAAATACAAACTGAATATTAATAAAATCAGAAATGTGAAATATCTGCCACTTGAAGATAATATTCCATCATTTTTTCCATAGTTCAAGATAAGTTCGTGGAAGGTATTCATGTTGTTTGAATATTCAGGAAAAAAAATAGATAACGTGATATAGAATCAATACCAAAAATTCTGCTCATGTGACATGAAAATGAAAACACAAGAGCGTAAAAAAATATATAAGATTTTTCAATATTTTCAAAAACCAAGGTTACTCTCTAACTGTTTATTTCTCTATCCCAGAAATGTATATGCAGAAAATATAAGTTTCGAAGAAAAATAATTGAAACATAAAAATACTGATAACATCCATGTAATCTCATAATCGACTGGAAATATATCGATTTACTAAGGAAAATCATAAGCATAGTAAAATGGGAATATCGTGAATTTTTTGTGAAATTTAATAGTTATTTTCTCAAATCAGAAGTGATATTGAGAATGCATAAAAATGTATTCAATTGATTATTTCCATTTTGAAGCTATTTTTCCAGCAATCACTTAAATGTACATCATTTCCCATATATCTGGAAGTTAACCTATATTGTATTCATCACTTCTGCCCCCTCAGCAATTTCACATACTTTCCATTTATAATATTATCAGTATTATCAACAAAATTTCAACGTTATTTCGTTTACCCTACCAAGTAAAAAAAATCCAGTTTTTTTCTTTTCTGTAGTAACGTTCTTAAATAACTGCATTTGATTGGTTACATAATGGAGGTGTGAACTTTTCAATAACAATCATCAGTGTTTTTCCTATAGAACCAAAACGCCCCTGAAATTATATTACCTTGGAAGGTAATTTCTTCAAAATAATTCGGAATTGCCTTTTATAGCTCAATCTAATATGATCATAATCAGTTTCTCATCAATATTATGCATTTTAATTATTTTTTCCCAGATCTACACCATAAAAGTTTGGCATCATCAGTACTGCGCATGAGAGATTGACAATGTGATATATCGAATATGCAGACTCTAATATTGATAAAAAATGAACACTCGTCTCGAAAAATTTTCTCAACTATGAAAAATTCGGTACCCAAGTTGAAATATGGCATTTAATAAATCTTAAGACAGCAAAAATCGTTGAAATACTTTTGAATTTCTTACTTTGCGCTGCGCCTCTCATCACACCCTGCTATGAAAATCGAATGCAAAAATATCTGCTTCTTGCTTGTACATTTTCACAAATCACTACACAACTAACTGAAAACACGAATGTCTATTCGAAAAACCATTTAGACAATAACTGTTTTCAAAATTATCAACAAGAACTTGCAAACTGAACAATAAATTGAGGTCATTTGATGAGATAACATTATTCTTACTTTTTGTTTCAGAATCGAGTGACAGCCATAGCCCTCCTTCCAATTTTGTGTAAACGGCAAATACTAGCGCGTTTATTTGCAGCAAAGTGTAGCACTGGTGTAGCACTGCCCTACACTAAAAATCTCTTTTTTTCAACACAATATAATAAGTAGGTATATACTCGGGAATCTTCACAGATCACCACAAAACTCACTAAAAACTCGATAAACTTTTTGGAAAAGGAGAACAATATATAAAAACATCAAACGCATTACTTTTCGTTTCATTTCAAGTGACAGCCATAGCCCACTTTTCAATTTTACAGTAAATCATAGATCACTCTCGATCATGATACCGAATACTTCACTGAAAACGGCATTAGATCTTATGAGATAAGAAATAATTACAGAAATAATATCCAAATATTTTGAATGTTTAGTAGTGATAGAAGCATGCAAAACGACGAAGGGCTATGCTTTCTAACACCTGTTCGATTTGTGTTGTATAATAATAGCATTAGACATAATGAAAAAATATGAAACTCACATTGTGCTGCTTTTCTTATACACCACACCCTTCCAGAAATATATGCTTCTTTCTTGCGAACGTTCGTAGATCACTGCACAACTCTCTGAAAACACGAAATACTTTCGGAAAAATCATATAGACAATAACTGTTCTCAAAATCAACAGAAGAAATAGCAATTAGAACTAGAGATCTGATAATTAAATGAAGTAAACTATCAAGCGTTTTCGGATTCGAGTGACAGCCAAAGCACACTTTTCAATCATGTGCAAGTCATGGATCACTCGTGATAAAATCATTTCACCAATAATGTCATTTATACATATAAAATTACATGTCCTGACTGGCCGATTGATTAATCAACGCCCAGACTAAATGGCTGGACCTGAAATTGTGACAGCGTATTCTATAATGACATAAAGGACCACTAAGAAAGGTTTTTTTTCGATATTCCATCCCTGAAGGGGTGAAAAGGGGGGTGAAAGTTTGTATGGAAGTACCGTTAGTTTTTAAGTTAGGTCGGGAAAATTGATATGTGTTCCAAATTGATGTTTTCAGGAAATTGAATTAACTTTTTTTCAAATAAAGAAAAGTTGAAAATCGGAGTTGGAAGTTTGTATAGGAATACCGTTAGTTTTTTAATTAGGGTCATATAAATTGGTATTTGTGGTTTTTGTGACCAATGAAGAAATATATTTTTCAGTGTTTCTGGAAAATCAATGGGCTGAAATGGGGGGTGAAAATTTGTATGGGGGTTTGTTAGTTTTGAAGTCATGAAAATTGGTTATAGTCTAGTCAACAAATGCTTTTTTGGTCAACTTTTTTCAGCAGTCTCGTAAAAATATGAACAAGGTGTCATTCGATTCGGAATAGCATGAAGATGATTTTTGAAAAAAAAAAAGTTCCGCACGCAAAAATTTACTAAAGAAAAATTGGGTTTGGTTTTTTGCAAATATCTCAAAAACTAATTGAGATTTTTGAAATCTAAAAAAAAACTGTAGTACCAATATTTATAATTTTCCCAAAAGGATGAAAATACTGCAGAAAACGGGTACTCTGGCTTGCGCAAGCCACGCCCACTTCGGTCAATTCAACAATAAAAATTATTTAAACATATTAAATATGAAAATTGGGAAATGAAAAAATTCAGGCACTTACTGGATAGATGAATGAAGAATAATCCGCCGGCAAAAAATTAGTATCGCGAGTATTCAATTAGTTATGCAATAGTAAATTAACAATTTTTCACTGCTTTAACATGAACATTGCAAGTGTGATAATTGTTAAACTATTTTTTTCCTTCCTCGGAGCTATTTTTGAAACGTTTCAGAAAAGATCCCTGTTAAAAAATTTAAAATAAAATTATTTTTCAGTTAATTATTAACAATTTACATAGTTGCAAAATTAAAAACATTAATAATTCATTAAAAAAAAACAACATATTCAATGATGCGTTTTTATTATCGGAAGCTGCATGGAAATGATGTTTTTATGTTTTTATTTCCTTTTGTTCAAAAAATTGTTATAAACAAATGCGTTGTTTATAAGATGATTGGATTTTTTTTTTGGAATGCCAATCTTTGAAGCAAATGGTGATTTAAAAAAAATCGTTCCTCAATAAAAATTGCTTAAAAACGTATTTGTTAATTAACAATTTTTTTCTACCACCTATAATTAAAGTTAAGGAACCATTTTTTTATAAATCATAATTTATCTTGCTTTTCGATATTTGAAAAAAAATTGGTTTTATTTGATTTTTCATTGTTTATTCAATAAACAATTTGTTATAAACAAATAAATTGTTACCTCATATTTTTTCTTATACTTAATGTAACAAAAACATTCATGAGTTGTTTTTTAAGATTTTTTTTTTTATTTTTTTTTCGAATTTTATAATTTATATTTTTCCGAGATTGCTGAAAAAAATGTATTACCTGAAATGTTGCAGAGCAACAAACTTTTTCTGCCTAGGCAGTAAAAATACAGCTTTCAAGCCTGTCAAGTGTCATTAAAAAGCCGCTTTCAATGTCATTTGGAGAAAAATGCATTTATTGCCAACAAATGGCCAGTTGAGCAATGTTTCCAAAAATAACCTCAATCACCTCGAGAAAAATATCGTTTTTCTCCAAATGACATTAAAAGCTGCTTTTTAATGACACTTGACAGACTTAAAACGTGTATTTTTACTACCTAGTCAGAAAAAGTTCGTTGCTATGCAACGTTCCAAGTAATAATTTAAATCAAACTGGTAATTAAAATTGACAATGACATTAGGTAAACACACATTTCGCGCCAGGTCTCTTATCTCAGAGGGTGTTAATGGTAATAACTCATCGTCACTTTCTATTACATCTATTTCGAACAGTTAAAATTGACAATGACATTAAAGTAAATAGAAACAATTCAACAAACTTCATCAGCGGTAAACATAGCAACGAAGAGCAAATTGTTAAAATAATTTAATTAATGGGATATTGATAATGAAACGCAAGTAATAAATATAAAAAAGATGATTATGCGTGAAATTAAAACAAATTTAGAGGAAAAATTATATGTTTCACACGGCAGAAAAGCAGATCTAATAATGCCTTGGCTGGTTTCCTATACACCAGCCGCGGCATTAAATCTTGTGCTTTTTTGTCTAGTGAAACAAATAATCATTCTCAGACTTGGAATGGGATATAAAATAATATCAGTCAAGCATGAAAGTTTGGCATCACTAGCACTGCGCATCCAAGACAGACAAAAAGATTTATGAATATTCAGACTCTGATACCTACCTATAAAAAAATAGAGACTCGTTTCGAAAAATTAATGCCTCTGTGAGAACTACCTAAAATAAAACAAAACATTCAATAAATCGAAAAAACCCTTGCCTTAAATGATATATTCATCAAATGACCAGTTGATGATGGGGTCCAATAAAAACCACATTTACTTACATCGAGAAAAATTTCGTTTTTATACACGCTTTATTAGCTTCACCTGTATATATGAATGTATATAACGTAATCTTTGAAATTAATTTTCACCCACTTCCATGTTCCAATGACAATACAAAATCGTCAGAAAAAAATATTTCAAATTCACAAGATTTGGTGAACATGTCTAATCTACACTTCGAAGATTTTTTGAATCAACTGCTACGGTCTTAGTACCTTCACCAAAAGTTATGTACAAAGGACTTTATAGGTTGAGGTACGGAGAGGCTGGAGAGCCATATCGAGCCCCCCCCCCTTACAATCTACTTTCAAAAAAAGTTGGTATAATATTCTCCCTTTCATAGCAATATGAACTAAACATTTAAAAATAAAAAGAATTAAGTCATTGACCAAAAAACTAACTTTAATCTAAAAATAAATAACAGCACATTTTAAGACAAGCTTTTATACAAATGCCTAAAAAGGAAAAAATAATTTCTTTCATTGTTGGATCTAGCTTATTCTGTGAGTAACAGATTCAAAATCTTGCCGCGCAAGATAAACTATTTTGTATCCACGGCCAGCTTTTGAATAGCCTAGATCAAACAATGAAAGGAATTATGTTTTCCTTTTTAGTGCATTTATATAAATGAAAGCTTGTCTTATTTTTTTTTTATTTTTTAGAATTTATGATGTTGAATAATTAGTTTAGAAATTTCTATTTGTTTTTTTTTTTATTTTTGAATAATATCTGACGCCTAAAACCCCTAGATACCAATTTTGAATAGCATCGGACCATAATCACAAAAATTTTTCGCCATATTGGAGCCGTCATTTTGTTTCTTCTCCCAACAAAAATTTCATAATGCATTGTCACCTGAATTATTTACACCTGCCAAATTTCAAATCAACGATTAGAAGTTGGGTCAAATTTAACTTGCAAGATTTGATTACAGACAGACAGACAGACACACCGGGACAGGTGAAACTAAATGAAAACTTGTAAAAACGTGGGGTGCTTTCTACTTGAAGTGAGTTTATACAGCGCGTAAAATAAAATAAGAAATAAAATAAAGTATGAGAAATAATAATTTTCAGAGTGTTTATAGAGCTGAGTAAATTAATGTAAGAAGTAAGAAGTTGTCAATCGAAATTTGGGATTTTATATTGAGGATACCCCAATTTCAATTATGTATACTTGAAAAATTGGTCCCTGTTATTGTTTATTGAATGAAAAATAAGCCACTGTTGACAACACTAGCAATATTATAAAATATATTCGTCATCTAGAGACATTATCGGCCGAAAACGAAATTTAAAAAAATTGAACTGAACACACCATTTTCTAGTTATGAAAACAAAAACATACTAGGACTGATTAGCTATTATCATGTCATCTATCATCAACTTTCGTCAATTTGTCTGAATTATTCAGTATATACATGTGCCTGACAACTAGTCAAAGTAAAATAAAATAAAAGATAAAAGTTGACCATCTTTTATTTTAATTCTTATTTTATGTTAATGTATATTTCATTATATTTCTGTATAAACTTGTTGTGGATGTTGTGTAGTTTTAACTTTTTAAATTACTTCATTTTATTTCTTATTTTAATTTACTTGCTGTGTAAACTCACTATTATATTCATAATGACTACCTTTGCGGAAGGCTGACGATAAAAAATTGAAGACAACTGATATCAAGCACTCTACGCTTTTTTTTTACATTAGAATTAATTTTTTGGTCAATGACTTGTAATTCTTATTATTTTTAACTTTTTAGATCACATTGCCACAAAAGCGTGTTTTTTCAAAGTATAATTTTTTCTAGACTTGGGATCCGATATAAAACTACCTCACTACTTCCGCGCATGCAATATTCTCAAATTGATTTATGAATATCCAGACTGTAATACTGATAATTATCACTATCAAAACCCAAAATGAAAGATAGTATTCAATAAATCGAAAAATCCATTGCCTCAAATAATATGTCTGTTTTGAGAAGAAAGCATAAAACACTTTGAGATAATATCTTTAAACTTCTTACTTTTCGCTATTCCTCCTACAATACCCTTCCTTGATAATCGAATAAAAAATATTTTCCTCTTGCTTCCGAATGTTCACACATCACTAAACAACTGAAAATACTACAAAATTTTCATAAAGCATATAGACAATAACTTCGTTTTCCAAATTATCAACAAGACGTTACAATTTGAGCAACAAATTGAGATCATTCGATGAAATTACACATTCTTCTTTCATTTTGTTTTATTCGAGTAATACCCACAGTCAACTTCTCAAATTTGTGCAAACAGCAAACAATAGGAAACATAGACCGCTTTCGTTCGTTTGAATCGAAATGTAGAACTGGTGTAGCACTGAGCAACACTAAAAATGAATCTGTCTCTTTTTTCAATATAATGCAGTATATAGTTTCATATTTGTTTACATCACACTGTTTTGCAATCGAAACCTAATTATTTCATGAGATAGAAAACAATTACAGTTAACTATAAAATTTTGGCGTCATCATTTGTGTGTGTTAGATATCGAGAAAATATGAGAAATATTCTGAAAGAAAATGAAAATAATTTAGGAATATTCAAACTCCAAAATCTGATAACGAATGAATACCACATTCAAAAAATTCGATGATACTCTACCAAGTTTTGTTTTTGCAACACATGGAAACAACATCATGAACATCACTCCAAATTATGTGTTTGAGTCGTAATATAACCCTTCGAAAAGACGAAGTTTTGTGTTTATAAATAGTATTAAACATTACAAAATATTGTGAAACTTACATTGTACTGCTTTTTTCATACACACACCCTGCCGTGGAAATGGAAACCAGTAATATATTCTTCTTGTTTGCGAATCCTAAATCACCACACAATTCACTGAAAATACGACAAACTTTTAGAAAAAGCGTATGGACAATAACTGTTTTCCAAATTATCAACAAAAACTTCTAATTTGAGCAACAAATTGAGATCATTAAATGAAATAACACATTATTCTTCCATTCTGTTTTATTCGAGTGACAGCCATAGCACACTTTTCAAATTTGTGCAAACAGCAAACACTAGGAAACATAGACGGCTTTCGTTCCCATCTATAGAGCTTTTCTGGTGTAGCACTGAGCAACACTAAAATGAATTTGTCTCTTTTTTCAATACAATACCTGAAATACTTCCACCTTCGTTCATGTCACACTTTTTAACAATAGAAAGAACTTGATTATTTCACAAGAAAATGTCATAAGGTCTCTTGAGATAGAAAACAATTACAGATAACTATGAAATTTTGGCGTCATCACTAGTGTGTATTAGATATCAAGAAAATATGAGAAATATTCTTAAAGAGAATGAAAAATAATGTGGGAATATATATATATATATATATATATATATATATATATATATATATATATATATATATATAAAAATCATTCCAATATAAAAATACCATAATACTGTTAACATCCATACAATGTCATAATCAACTGAAGATACGTTAATACATAGAAAACCTCTATCAGAAGCATAGTGAAAAGTGAAAAGTTGAGAGATTCAACTGAGTTTTTTTATACATTCATGATATTTTCTCAAATTAGAAGTAATACTTAATGAGAATACATGGAGAAATACATCAATACATTTATTGACATCAAATGACCTGTTGAGCATTGTTGATGATGGCGTCCAATAAAAACCACAATTACCTCGAGAAAAATATCGTTTCTTAGACTTGGGACGGAATATAACATAAGTTTAGGAAAGCATGGACATTTTGAATAACTGCTACTACGCATGCGAGAGTGACGAAGAGATTTATGGATATTCAGATGCAAATACTGATGAAAAAATAGAGACCTGTTTCGAAAAAATATATCTTCTATGAAAACTACTTGAAATAAAACCTAGCATTTGAAAATCGAAAAAACCCTGCCTTAAATAATATGTTAGAGATGATATCTTTGAATATCTTACTTTGCACTGCTCCTCTCGCCACACCTTGCCATGAAAATCGAATAAAAAAATAAATGCTTCTTGCTTCCGAATGTTCAGAAATCACTACACACACTACTGAAAATACGACCAACTTTTCGACAAGCATACAGATAATAACTGTTTTCCAAATTATCAACAAGAACTTGCAATTTGAGCAAAAATAATACATTAGGTATTCTTTCTTTTTGTCCGATTCAAGTGACAGCCATAGCCTACTTCGAATTTGTGCGAACAGCAAACAGGAAGATAGGATGCTTTCATTCTCATCTAGTCAGTTCCTTCGATTGCAGAGAAGTGCAGAATTGGTGTAGCACTGAGCTACTCTAAAAATGAATCTGTCTCTTTCTTCACTACAATACAGCTTATACTTTCATCTTTGTTTATATCGCACTTTTTTGCAATCGAAACAACCTAACTATTTCACGAGAAAATTTCATTAGCTGTCATGAGATAGAAAACAATTACAGATAACTATGAAATTTTCGCGTCATCACTAGTGTGTATTATATATCGAGAAAATATGAGGAATATTCTGATAGAATGAAAATCATTGAGGAATATTCAAACTCCAAACTCTTATAACGAATAAATACCACATTTGAAAAATTTTTAGATACTCTACCGAGTTCTGTTATTTGCAACAGATGGAAACAACATCATGAATATCTCTCCAAATTATGTGTTTTGTTTGGGTCGGAATAGTAGCATTCAAAAAGAAGAAGGGTTGTTTTTTTATTCGGTTTTGTGTTTATAAATAGTATTGAACATTACAAAATATTGTGAAACTTACATTGTACTGCTTTTCTCATATACACATCCTGCCGTGGAAATGGAAACCAGAAATATATTCTGCCTGTTTGAGAATATTCATAGATCACCACACAATTCACTAAAAATACGGCAAACTTTTAGAAAAAGCGTATCGACAATAACTGTTTTCCAAATTATCAACAAGAACTTGCAATTTGAGCAAAAACGAGATCATTAGACGAAATTATACATTATTCTTTCATTTTGTTTTATTGGAGTGACAGCCATAGCCCACTTTTAAAATTTGTGCAAACATCAGACAACAGGAAACATAGAACGCTTCCATTCTCATTTAGTGAGTTTCTTCGTTTGCAGTATAGTGTAGAACTAGTGTAGCACTAAGCAACACCAAAAATGAATATGTGTTTTTTTCAATACAATAAGCATATGTTTTCATCTTTGTTTACATCATACTTTTTTGCAAGAGATAGAAGAAAAAATACAGATAGGACATTTTGTCTGTATTAGAGAAGATATGAGAAATATTCTGAAAGAGAATTAGAATCATTCAGGAATATTCAAACTCCAAAAATCTGAAAAAAAAATAAATACCATATTTGAAAAATGTTTAGATACTCTACTGACTTCTGTTATTTGCAACAGATGGAAACAACATTATGAACATCTCTCTAAATTATGTGGGGATTTTCGGGGTCGAAGATTATGATTTTTTTATCAAAATTAATTAAATCAAAATGAGGGCACCAAGATGGCGGAGATCTCTGTGATTATGGTGCGATTCTATTCAAAATTGGAATGTGGAGAGTTTCGGGGTCGGATATTATGGATTTTTTGTCAAAATTCAAAAATTCAAGATGGCAGCTCCAATATGGCGGACGAGTTTTGTAATTATGTTCCGATTCGATTCAAAATTGATATGTGGAGGTTTTCGGGGTTGGAGATTATGAATTTTTTGTCAAAATTCATGAATTCAAGATGACGGATGAGTATTGTAATAATTCTCCGATTCTATTCAAAATTGGTATGTAGGGGTTTTGAGGTCGGAGATTATGAATTCATTTTCAAAATTCATGAATTAAATTTTTTGTTTTCTATAGTCGTGAGTATTCATCCAATTTGAGAGAATTGGTACAATACAAGCATATTCTATGCTTAGGTGTAATTCTCGATATTTTGATGAATGTAGAATAGCACGTAAAATGGTTATTATGTAATTGATTATTTGAATTGAATAAATTTGATTTGATTTGATTGCATTTCTATGTACCTACTCCTAATTTTTTATGTGTTTTCATGAATTTCAGTATCATTACTTCGGCTTTTGTTTTTTTAGCGTTATTATGTGTTTGTTTAAGAAAATCTGGAATAGGTCGATTTTTATTGTCAATTTGACAATTTACAGTATGAAAATATTACCCCCTTCTTATACCCCCTCTTAATTATGAGCACCCCCACAAACATTTCAAATGACAAGGGGGGTCGTGTGGAACCTTGTTTGAGAGAGATTTTCATTCTCTGTTCAGCAAGATCAAGTTTTTCAAATTTGGTGCAATCATAACTAAGAAAATTTATTTTGAAAATGTAAAATGTTGATACTTTACGTAGAATGGAGGAAATAATGTCACATAATGTTTAGGAAATATTTTTCAATTCATTTTACAATTAAATTGAATATTCAATATGACCACCATTCACTTCTTGACAATAAGCAAGTCCATCTTGGAATTCTCGAACAACATTTTGTAGGACCTCAGGTGTTATGTTGTTAATTTCTTCCGTTGTCCTAACTTTTAAATCTGCAATATTGTCTGGTCTATTGAAATATACTTTTGATTTTAAATTACCCCATAAGAAATAATCAGGTATATTCTTATCTATTTTGCTAAACGTCAGGAAAAAGTCGTTCAAGACACCAGAAAATTATTCACAAAACCCACATAAATAATGTCATGTCAATCTAGTAGCCTACTGTTATTTTGATATTTATAAGTTGCTGACACTCGTCAGTGTATTGAAAAATATTCGTGTGTGTATTTGATTTAACTATGGCTCATTTATCCGAAACTCAAAGAATAGACATTTTGATTATGATTGGATGCGGCAGTAAAACAAGAACTCAAAAGGAAGTTGGAGAAATGTTTAATAATAAATACCCTGGTCAACACGTCTCACAGTCTACAATTAGCAAAATAGAAACAAAATTCCATGAAACTGGACATTTGAAAACTAATTGGATGAGGAAAAAAGTTAGATGTACTCTTAGCGATTGAGAAAAATCCGCATGACAAGTACACTACTTGCCGCCGACAATGATGTAAGTGAATCATCGAAATTGAGAGCTTTACATAAAGAAAAATACCATCCTTATAAAGTTCAGTTGGTTCAGAAGTTGAATGAGGATGATCCTGATAGAAGACGATAATTCTGTGAACTGATGATGGACAGAATGGAAGCAGATTTGCAGTTCATAAACAAAATTGTTTTTTCTGATTAAGCTACTTTTCATTTAAATGTAGATATTGGAGCATAGAAAAGCCCCATTGGGTGTGTGAGGCTCACACACAATATCCTAAAAAAGTGAACGTTTGGGCTGGTATCATTAACAACAAAATTATTGGCCCTTATTTTTTTGAAGGCACAGTTAATGGTGAGGTTTATCTACATTTTTTATTAACTTTTTACAGCCTACATTAAAAAGACTTTTTCCTGATGTTAATGATCCAAATGCAATAGATATATCAATTTGTTACCAACAAGACGGAGCTCCACCGCATTACAAACGTATTGTTAGAGATTATTCAACGAAGTTTTTCCCAATAGGTGCATTGGAAGACGTGGAACGATTGAATGGCCTCCTAGATCCCCCGATTTGACTCATCTCGATTACTTCTTTTGGGGTTATTTAAAATCGAAAGTGTATTCCAATATTCAATTCAATTCAATAGACCAGACAATATTGCAGATTTAAAAGTTAGGATAACGAAAGAAACTAACAACATAACCCCTGAGGTCCTACAAAATGTTGTACGAGAATTCCAGGATCGACTTGCTTATTGTCAACATTTAATTTGATTGTAAAATAAATTGAAAAATACTTTCTAAACATAATGTGACATTATTTCCTTTATCAAATCAAAATTTTACATTTTCAAAATAAATTTTCTTGGTTATGATTGCACCAAATTTAAAAAACTTAATATTGCTGAACAGTGAATGAAAATCCCTCTCGAACAAGGTGCCACACGAGCCCTTTCTCATTTAAATTTTTTGAGTGGGCGCTCATAATTCAGAGGGGGTGCAGAAGGAGGTAATATTTTCATACTGTAAATTGTCAAATTGACAAAAGAAATCGACTGGTTTCGGGATTTTTCAAACAAATACATAATAACGCTAAAAATTAATTTATTCCATACCTATAGACCCCACTGTATGCACACATAACATGTTTATAGGTAAGTAAAAAGTAACATAGTATAGTACTAGTATGATAGTGTTATAGTTATAGAAGCATAATAGTGTTTTTACCAAAGCATAATTACAAACAGCAATCACTTTTATCAAAAAATCATATGTTGTATCTTTCGTACACCATTAGACTGTTGTTTCTTTATAGTACGGAATTTTCATAGACAAGGTCATTGACAGCTTTTTGGGTGATACCACCTCTATGTACCCTGAAACTTTGATTTTGTAGAAGTATTTTATAAATTGTAATTGATATGGCCAATAAATTATTATTATATTGAAATACATTCCAAGTAAGATTATTTCTCTAAAGAAACGAAATCTTCATTCCTATAGTCTATATTAAACGAAATTCGAGAAAAGTTGATAAGACTAATTTGTCTGAAAATATAAACAGGATGTTCAAAAAATCAGATGTGGAATCATCTGCGACAGAAAGATAAACTTTGGTCACTATCTTCCATCGTTCAAGATAAGTATTCAATTGAGACTGTTTCCCTTTTCAACTTGATAAGACTAGTTTTGTTTATCAAAAAACAACATGAGAGATAAGTGCCATGTGAAGTGGAATTAATAGAAAAATCGAATTTAAACGGTTTTCTTCACATAAAGGATTCAATATAAAATTGAACCAGAGAAAGGTAGATCTCAGGTGAAAAACAACTACTTTCCTGGCAAATACCACGCAGAACGTTGAATGATATTCACCTGAAAATCCATGCATACTTCCATATAATATCAATGGACATTGAATGCAAATGTTTCTTTCTGATAAGCTCGATTATGTTTAATTTATGTCGTGTTCACCTAACAATCCGCATACCGGTTTCAGGCTTCTTGGCCCTCATCAGTACGGAGTAGTCAACCAGCCAAAGGTCAAAAGAACTCTGGCTGAAGTGAGACACAACGTAAACAAACCATCATCGATCTTGTAACACCTATAGGTACGCCGGAAAAGATAAACTTTAACTGGCGGTACCTAGTGACAGAAAGAAACACTCCGAAAATCTCCCACCTCGATAGGTTTCTAAATAAAAGATTCCTTCTCAGTAGGAGTGGCAAGCCCGTCTAGCATATAGTGAGAGATAAGTGCCATGTGAAGTGGAATGAATAGAAAAATCGAATTTAAACGGTTTTCTTCACATAAAGGATTCAATATAAAATTGAACCAGAGAAGGGTAGATCTCAGGTGAAAACAACTACTTTCCTGGCAAATACCACGCAGAACGTTGAATGATATTCACCTGAAAATCCATGCATACTTCCATATAATATCAATGGACATTGAATGCAAATGTTTCTTTCTGATAAGCTCGATTATGTTTAATTTATGTCGTGTTCACCTAACAATCCGCATACTGGTTTCAGGCTTCTTGGCCCTCATCAGTACGGAGTAGTCAACCAGCCAAAGGTCAAAAGAACTCTGGCTGAAGTGAGACACAACGTAAACAAACCATCATCGATCTTGTAACACCTATAGGTACGCCGGAAAAGATAAACTTTAACTGGCGGTACCTAGTGACAGAAAGAACCAGCCAAAGGTCAAAAGAACTCTGGCTGAAGTGAGACACAAACTAAATAAAGATTCCTTCTCAGTAGGAGATGGCAAGCCCGTCTAGCATATAGTGAGAGATAAGTGCCATGTGAAGTGGAATGAATAGAAAAATCGAATTTAAACGGTTTTCTTCACATAAAGGATTCAATATAAAATTGAACCAGAGAAAGGTAGATCTCAGGTGAAAAACAACTACTTTCCTGGCAAATACCACGCAGAACGTTGAATGATATTCACCTGAAAATCCATGCATACTTCCATATAATATCAATGGACATTGAATGCAAATGTTTCTTTCTGATAAGCTCGATTATGTTTAATTTATGTCGTGTTCACCTAACAATCCGCATACCGGTTTCAGGCTTCTTGGCCCTCATCAGTACGGAGTAGTCACCAGCCAGAGATCTGGAGAGCTCTGGCCGAAGCGAGACACAACATAAATAAAATCACCATCAAGCTTACAACATCTTTATACCTGAGATCTACCTTTCTCTGGTTCAATTTTATATTGAATCCTTTATGTGAAGAAAACCGTTTAAATTCGATTTTTCTAAAAAACAACATGTTGATCAATACCAGACTGTCAATCTCGCGCATAATCGTTTCTAATTTTGGAAAGTTGTGAAAGTGAGCGCCGAGGAATTCCTCAAGTGAAAATTGAATTCAAGCCAATTCTATACAGTTCCTCGGAGTTGCCATTTAAGAGTAAATATTTAAATTTTGGGAATCACTGAAATTTTTCCCCCGCATTCGTGAGTTCGTGAGACCGGGACTTGCCATAAGCCGATATGCATTCATTAGAATAGTAAAACAGTGCATTAAGGGCACAAGAATCGGCGAATCTGCTACGGAAAAGTTGTGTTGTTCTTTTAAGTTTGCAGGAGAGACGTAAACTTTTATGAAGTAAACTTTTCTCTCGAATACTTTATGAGGTGTGTTTAAAGATTTAATTTGCATTTTTAAGAACACGTCCTTTGAAAATACATAAATGTAATGACGAAAAAGATTTTTTCGGGGAAAATGAAGTTGTTCGCTCAAAGAAGTTGAGAGATTTTTTGAGTGTTACGTGTGAAGTTATTTTTCAAAATTAGATTTGACATTACTATGCAAACTCGAAACATACGAAATTAATAAAATGGATAGACACGGAAATTCCCGAAAGTTTTGTGAAGAATTGGTGAATGGGACAGTTTTTACACAAAAAACAAAAATAAACATTATGAATACCTGCTGGATTCCACGATGTAATTCTTATATTCTCTCAAATATTTTTTGTTGGGATATATAAAACACAGGAAGCGTATTAGTTGTTAATATTTCTAATTGTTCTGTCAAACAAAATAGTTGAACGTCGACTTCCTGAGGCCATGCCTCCATTCATTAATATTCAAGTTTTTTCGAGGGTAATATCATAAGTGCATTTTGCGGTCTCCTAGAGGCAAAATGCTTGAAAGAAAATTGAAAAAAAATGCGATTAAATCCTCTAGCACGAATGATATTTGATGAGAATATTTCCCGAATCACATTTAAAACTGAATAAAACTACCAGAATTCGGATTTTCAACGTGGACAGTTACAACAATTCTTCTCGATCCAAAATCTAAGGAACCGTTTTACAAATGCAATCATTTACAGATGCATTCATTCATACTGATTATTCACTGCCCTTGAACTCACTCAAAAACTTAAAATTTATATAATTTTTTCACTATGAAATAAAAGAGTCCAAAAAAACTATATAACAAAAAATAAGGATCACTTTTTGACTACATTCAAGTGTTCAATGTAGAAGACCATTGAATGAAAGAAGACAAATGCATTGGCGTATCTTTTCCGATATTTACTACTTAGAGGCGACTTAAAAGCCCCACGGAAATTATTCAAATGCATCGATTATTTCAAATCCCAAAAACTCGAAAACAGTTGCTCGCAGCAACCTCTACCAGGAATATATTTTTTACACAAAAATGTTGAAAAAATCGATTTTTGCACTAGAAAACGTGATACGGGTACGTACAAATAAGTTATGACATTTTAAATGACTGAAAAGATATGTAGGTGGCGCCACCTCAAATTTGATTTTGTCATTGAACCCAGATACCAAACTTTACCCGAATATCACTATTATTTTGAAATGTATTCACAAAAAATAAAAATTCAATTTTGACACCTTGCATATCAGAAACGAATAACTTGCGGACATATGTTTATAGGAACTTTTCTTCTAATTTTGACGTCAGCAACATGCTCCTAAGTTCTCTACACGTACTTCAGAAACACCCTATATATAGGTATCTGTACCCCGGTGGTAAAGGACTCCATGTTCATATCCAAAACATGGACATGGTGTCTTTTACTTCCGAGGTACATATATATATATATATATATATATATATATATATATATATATATATATATATATATATATATATATATATATATATATATATTGTTATGTTGGGAAATGTTGCAAAGTAATTAAACTTATAATTATCATTATTATTATTAGTTAATTTCATTAGTATCGTTAAAGCTATGTTATTTTACAATTTTTTTTACCTTTTTTCACTACTATAGAACCTTATGCTATGCTCTAGTCGATACATATGTAAAAAGAGAACATTCCTGAAGCAGTTCTGATATCGAAAATATATATCCAACAATACATCTAACAAAAATCCACGATCGAACCATATCAAAATTAAAGCAAGATCAACGTATAGATAAGTTTCGAACATCCTGTATGACAATTCACATGAACAGAAAACCCACCAATGGGATTCGAAAGAGTTTGTGTGGGAAAAGTATTGATATAGAATAAAATGTAAGGGCAGAAATTGAAAAAAATATATTTTATATGAATCTGTACATAGTATGTGAGAGTTAGAATTTAATATCATTCATAAAATCATTAACATTAATTAGAATAGCAAATAATTCGATAGGAAGAGATACAAACTCGGAAATCTGTGAAAAAATAAAAATTGGTGAGTGTTGCCATGGATGAGGATAACAAGTTGAGAAAAGATTGAAAAAAGTTCGAGAAAGTGAAGCCACGTACTAAATTTGAAAAGGAGCTTTCACCCATAATATAAGAAAACCTGATATAAAATTGCCGAACGAGGAAGATTTCTTGAAAGGCTGATCGGAGGAAGCACATAGGAAATAAAAATTCCACCTACCTGGTCCAGAAAATAAATCCTTGGAAGGAGTGCAGGTGAGCTGTCAGTGAGATCCCTGAAACACGTCCACGGGACTGGAAACGTCAACAGAAACGCAGCTACAAGGTATTCAATAACTGAACTCACCTAAGTGCAACTTTTCACATAAAACCAATAACTTTAAGTGTTCTGAACCATTGGTTATTTGTCTTGGGCTGAACCACCATAAAATTCCACACCCAAAAGACTGATAATACGTTCAAATTTTCATTATCACGAACATCAAACTGCACTATTTTTTTTGTCATTGTTTTGCTAGTATAAGGTAGCTATCGCAGAGTAGGGTATATTTGAGTTTTCATCTGAATAAAGTAACCTACTTTGATTATTCTCTGCATACCTTTGTTTATTTTTCAATTTCTAACTTTACTTTTCTCCACTGAACAGTTTTTATTATCGAATCGATAGTGCCATAGTCGGCAACACCGATTACAGGAACCTGCTACTGGGAAGGAGTCATACCAGTGTTGTGTCTCTAGACAATGGTCATACATATTCATAGGCGTACCTGACTGAGCTGGGATAAGGTAAAAGGGTTTGAAAAGGAAAAAGGTAACATTACATATCCGGAGATATTTTTATTTGTTATGATAGGGTTTCAGAAATCATAATCTATGGAAATAAATTCTTGAAATCATACAAATTATAAATCATATAGACAACCCATCATAACACTTGGCGCCCAACGTGGGGCGAAAATATTTGTAAGCATACCTATGTATAAAAACTGAGTTTAGTAAACACAAAAACCAATTTTATGTTTTCCTTTGAGGTTGCAGTCAATAGGAAATCGCCATGTGAAGAAGACTCTTTGTTAAATTGTCGAGCTTTCGAAATACTTTATTTCATTATCAAGACATCTGAAAAGAACAAAATCACATTGTAATAATGCTCTTTTTTTTAAATATAAAAAACAATGTGATTTTGTTCTTTTCAGATGTCTTGATAATGAAATAAAGTATTTCGAAAGCTCGACAATTTAACAAAGAGTCTTCTTTACATGGCCATTTCCTATTGACTGCAACCTCAAACGAAAACATAAAATTGGTTTTTGTGTTTCCTAAACTCAGTTTTTTTCAACTAGTCCAGTCAAGAGACTACCTTCTTCTATATATATATATATATATATATATATATATATATATATATATATATATATATATATATACATATATATATATATATATATATCATGTTAGCTCAATATCATATAGATCGGTGATATACAATGTAAAGAGGATTTGGCCTAATACAGTGCCCTGTGCACATTTGACTGTATCTCCGATCTTGACACATTGTTTTCTGTCCCTAAGAAGACTTACCAGGAGTTGAGTGTATTTCGTGTAAAACCATACAATAGTAGTTTCTTCGATAGTTTTCCATGTCATACCGCCTCAAAAGCTTTTTTAGCTGGGTCGAGAAAAATTGTCATAGAAAGTTTTGATTTGCCAATGCTCTGATATGATTTATTTATCCTGAGTTACCTAATTTTCACGATATATAATGATGATGATCAGGAAATAAGACATATTACATGCTTGTATTTTTGTCCGACATGAGGTAGTAAATATAGGGGTTGCACGAAACCCTTAATTAACTTAACGGCAACCGACAACGGAATTTCTAAAAAAAAATCGGATAAGGTTACTACTTGATTTTAAATATTTTTATTGAACGATCCTGAAGAAATCAGCTGAGAGGGGCAAAATTTAATAACGTCATAACTTTTCTATGTTGGGTGGACGCGTCAAATGACCGAATATATTTTTCCAACAAATTGTTTTTCGTTTTTTTGATAAAAAAACTTGCGATTGAAAGGAAAGATTATATTTAGGTCGTTAATATTTTCCTCGCATCAAATCAATGAGTTTGAAGGGATCCCAAAAAAAACGCTGATGAAGTTGTCCGACTGGGCATAAAGAACACGTATACAAAGTCTCAACGGTGAGGTAATCACAAATTTTTTTAGGCATGTGCCTGAGGACTATTAGTGACTTAGGTGAATTATTCATGCATCAATTATCTATTGCATACGCCCCACGTTTTTCGTTTTAAATATTACAAGTATTTTCTTAGCTATTAATAATTTACAATCACAAATTTCCAAGACAATCTGTATGGGACTAGGAAAAATTATTTTACACTTTTTGGTCTGTTTTATAAACGTGATACATGTATTAAAACATATATCTCATTAATTTTTTATGTTATCCGGACTATCTGGGCATTTGATCAAAAATATTTGCATTGTTTCCTCG
The DNA here is from genome assembly GCA_018342105.1 of Gonioctena quinquepunctata. Classification (NCBI taxonomy): domain Eukaryota; kingdom Metazoa; phylum Arthropoda; class Insecta; order Coleoptera; family Chrysomelidae; genus Gonioctena; species Gonioctena quinquepunctata. The sequence goes on along the minus strand of JAFIRS010002898.1, from coordinate 88,285 downwards.
TCGAGATCATGAACTATTTCACCAAACAGCGTTCTCCCATGTGGACTTATGAAATTAAGGGAAACGGCCAGAATCAGTGATAACAAATGAAGAAACAAGCTTTTATGGCAGTAAATAATTGGGGTTTCTGGAGTTTGTTTGGAGGAGGGGACCACGAAGAATCGCTTTATTAAGATAAATGATACAAATAGATCGTATTATTCGGCAAGGGCATGTCATTGTCACTAAATCAAGTGGTCGGAGACATCTGGCGATGTAAAAATGTAGTGTCCTTCCCTTTGTAGAGGAGGAAAGTTATTTTGCGCGCGGAACAGAAATAATCACGTGATTTACAGCGCATATCCTGAGTTTACTACTACTCGTTAGAAACAGAGGTGGAATTGTCACCAGAAAAATATGATACAGATGCTATTTTCATTTAATAAGCATATTTATTTTGATATAACCACCGGAAATAATAGAAATGAAGAAAAATAAGTATTTTAATGATTACATTTTCAGAATATATTTAGTTGCGGTTAATAATGCGCAAGAACATGGTATTCAATCATGTTCTGAGAAATGCTTTATTAATTTGAAATTCTCTGGAAATAGTCATTTTAGATTGCCTTTGAGAATTAAACTTTCAGAAATAATTCAAAGATGCAAAATCATTTCGCAAATAAAACAACTTTTTCTTACTGTTGCCCAATATTAGTAAAAAAAATCAGCTGTAGGATACCCCAACTTGACCGGCATGGGCCTCGCGGCATGGGGTTATTTTTAAATAAAACATTGACAAAATATTTTTAGGGCTGTCAATTTGATCGGTTAATTCAACAGTCAATTTACCGGTCAAGTTTTGAATTTTGCCATTTTTTTATTTTTCACAGGTGTCAGTTAGAGAAATAATTTTGACTGTTCTGGAGTTCTGAAGTTTTTCAAGGGCTTTCAAGGGAATTCAAAATAACGGATATTCCCTCTGCTGTCGATTTTTGACAATATACATACGTACATTGTTTACTTTTCCAAACATTAATATTCATATGATTTTAGCCATTCTATACCTAAAACTGGTCGAATCTCTTGTAATTGTTGTTATTTAATGAAATTCTTGTTTACCTAGTGAATGTTCTGTTGACTATTGTACGTCATCGAGTGAAAAAGTTAGTGATTCAAGTTTAAATCATTATTGTTGTGTACCTCAATGTGACTCTTGGCAAAACCATACCATTGTATTGGAATAAGTATCATTTTCCGTGAGAAAATGAACGTAACGTTCTGGTGCAGTGCAGACTAATCTAGGATTGAGCGAGTCTATAGACAGACGATAGGATCTTGAAGAAGAATACAGTCCCTTCCCAAAATCTTCCTGTATCGTCTGTAGCCAAGAAAAAAATGAAAAAGGTCCTTCAAAGAGAGTTGGGAGACAGAAATATGGCATAAGTATAATTCATATCACTTTATCAAAATATTTCGAATAGTCGTCATATAAATCACAATATTGTTAAAATTATCGTTCAAAATGCTCTTTCAGGTCGTTAGCAGTCGAGTTTGTAAACAGCAGTTATTCAAGATGGCGTCAAATTATGTTTCTTCCAAACGTAACTCCATAGTATAGGAGATAGTTATGTCCATCAGAACACTGCAGAACACACGTTTGGAAGAAACATAATTTGACGCCATTTTGAATAACTGCTGTTTACAAACTCGACTGCTAACGACCTGAAAGAGCATTTTAAACGATATTTTTAACAAATTGTGATTTATATGACAACTATTCGAAATATTTTGATAAATGATATGAATTTTACTTATGCCATATTTCTGTAAGAAAAAAATATCGTGAAATTTCGGTCACACCCATTTGAAAGCATCACAAAGCCAGTGGCGTCGTCAAATTGTATTAAAAAAAATCGCTAGTATGTTTTTTAGATTTTTGACCTTGAAAAAAATTCGAAGTGAGCCGTGAAATTTTTATTTTTATTTCGAATGTATGGCATTCAACTAGAACTATTGATGCTCTATCTACTGAAAAAAAAACCTTCTGAATCGGATAATAAATAACAGTTTTAGAGAGGTGGCCCGCTTTCAAATGGGTCACTCTGTATGTATATCGAGGTGATAAGGACTCATTGTTTACATTTCGAAACATTATTGTTTATATGATTTTAGCCATTGTACACTTAAAACTTGTCCAATCTCTTGTGATTGTTGACATTCAATGAAATTCTGGTTTACCTGGTGAATATTCTGTTGACTATTGTATGTCCTCGAGTGAAAAAATTAGTGATTCTAGGTCAAATCATTATTGTTATGTACCTCAATGTGACTCTTGGGCAAAACAATCCCGTTGTACTGGAATAAGTTTCTATCATTTTCCGTGAGAAAATGAATGTAACATACCGGTGCAGACAGACAGACGACGGGCTCTTGGGATCTTGAAGAATACAATTCCTTTTCAAAATGTTCCTGTATCGTGTGTGACCAAGAAAAATGTGAAAAAGAGGACCTTGAAATAGAGTTGAGAAGAAAAAAAAAGAGAGGTAAGAAGAGAAAAAAAGATATTATTCAACATACCGAAGATTATTCATAAAGTATGGAAAAAAAGTGACTTTATATGTATATCTAGGTGATAAGGACACATTTTCACACCATCTTGTTTGTTTTAGATGAAATAAAAAAAGAACTGTTTTTATTAGTTTTATTTTCAATTTGAACATTCACAAATAATAACGTGTAACATTTCTTCAAAATAATGCATGACGATAATTCCGGAATACTCCACCAAGCTGTCCAGAAACTTCGAAAAAGATTTTTTTTGCAAGAAATTTAGAACATATTTTGTCTCCTTCAAAGTGAGTTTTCACAAATGATATTGTCTTAAGATTTAAATTCACCACTTCACTAGAGTCTTGAAATTAACACTACACAAAAAAGTGGAAAATAATTCCAAATGGAAATATTTTAAGAAAAACTCCAAACAAGTGTATAACCTCTGAGAAAACAGACAAACAATGTACGTTTGTCTGGTTTGAATTTTCGTCATTCTAGCGCTGGCATCTAATTTTGAATTCCCAATAGTTTCTGACATTTTTCAATAGTGACACTTCCATTTGACAGATGACAGGCGAAAACTAATGGTCGCATTCAGCGCAGAAACTGTATCTTCATAACAAATTTTAGCTCGATTGGAAAAACGGTTCGGCAGTTATCGTGGAAGATTACAGACAGGCAGACTTCACTCTGGAAATGGTCTCAATGGACCTCAAAACGGATATTTCCGTCGATATCTCGATTTTTTTCGTTTCGCACGATTACATTATTTGACTACTAGGGGGGTCAAGTAATATGAAGAATCGTAGAATGTTTGACTCTTATGATTGATTAATTAATATCATAAAGGTGAAGTAACTGCTATGATACTTTGCGATCTTAGTAAAGCCTTTGACTATGTCTCTCGTGATATACTCCTGCAAAAGCTTGATATGGGATACACGGAATCACATTTGAAATGTTCGCTTCTTATCTTTCTTATAGATTCCAATCTGTGCATTACAATGATTGTCATTCAGAGTTTCAAATTATAAAAAATGGAGTACCTCAAGGGTCTGTCCTAGGTCTCCTCCTATTCATCTTATATATTAACGACATATCGGAAAATTTGTTGCCTTCATCTTGTATGATCTCCGCAGATGATGTAACGATTTATGAGTCACACTGTTAGGGAAATTTTATTCTACTCAATGGAATTGGCTGAGCATACAGCTGAAAATGGTTTTCAACGAAAAATGAAAGCAGAACCCTAATAAAACTCGAAGAACTCGATTTTCAACAAACCCTCATAACAATTCCGATGGTAAGGTAAAACTTCCTGGTATTACTCTGGGTTCCAATCTGAAATGGAACTGTCACCAGGGAGAACTCTGTGCTAGACTTTCTCATCAGCTCTATCTCTTGAGACAAGTGAAAAAAGTAATCAGTATTCATGCATTGAAATTATCATACTTTTCTCTATTCCATTCGACTATGGGGAAACTCCAGTCTGTCATGCAGAGTTTTTGAGCTACAAAGAAGCCATACGAATAGTTGCTTGTCTAGGGGATGGAGAATCTTGTAGAAACCAATTGGCACAATTTAAAATAATGACACTCTATACTGTGTACATTCAGATTGCCTTCTACAAATTCACCAGCCGGAAGGTTCGAGAATTTTTTAATTTTGTATTTCCAGGTTCAATTTCAAAATAAAGTGGAATTATATTATTTCATACTCTCAAAAAATAACTGAACAAGCCCCTTTTTTATCGTGTTTCGCAATTGCCAATTTGCTCATGGTGCTCAGAAGTCAGATATCTCAAAATCATCGAACGGGTAAAAAATGCCAATTTCCTAGAATATTATTATTCATGCAATGCAAGAAAGAATATGAGAGGGTAGATGAATAATGAATAAATATTAGTACTGTAACTTTTCCTGAAACTTCTGAAATGATTTCAAAGAACTCAGATTGGAATATCAAATATGTCACTTGTCGAGAAAAGCGCAACTTGACGCATGAAAAACAATTCATTTTCCGAGCCCCAGAAACTTCCACATCAATATTCAAATGAAATGTTTTACATTTTCTTATGAATTTCAATGCCAATCAATAGATCCTCTCGGTGCACGTCTCGAAATAAAAACCAACAACTTTTCGATTATCTCAACCTTTGATCTATCGGATGAAGCTATCAGAAGTAGGACTTGGTTTCGCCCCTTCGCCACCACCAGATGATGTGAAAGTATTATTTATGAGGAGCGACAGACGCCTGCAGACGGAGATGAAAAAATAAATGAGGTTCTCTATTTCGGATCAAATTATTAACTGCTGAGTGTATATCGAGAATTTCATCTCGTTTCCAACTTACGTGTTTTGTGAGCATAATCACATCTGAGAAGTTTCAGGTTGATTGTTTTCAATAATTTAGGCGTATACGAATTCATGAATTCATTGATGATTTTTGGAAACGTGGAAAAAATTGGGCCCTATGAATTGATTTAATGAATATCACGAAGTCAAGGAAGGAGAAGAATACACATCACTGGGTTCACAGAAAAATATTAAGGGCACTAAAATGATCAGAAAAAAGGTACCTCAAATTATATCAAAAATAAAAATTTGTGTGGTAGCCTTTGCAGATGATTCTGCTTCATCAACACAAAAATTATAACATAACAATGACGCCACATCAAAGCCAAATACCGTCGCATTATATTAGATGCAAAACTCTAGTAGATAGAACATTCAAAAACAAGGGACAGACCTGGACTTCAAATTAAAACATTACTTCTGGTTACTGGGAGACCGTTCCAAACTATTATTCCATAACAAAATTTACATCTACAACCAAATTATAAAACTCTCAACATTAATGGCACTGTGATAACATACCACAAGAATGAAATGCCTTGGCATGATATTATACAGTGCTTCTCAAAAGTCCTCTCCCCCCCTCTTATTTTTGGAACCATTATACATAAACAAGTGAAATTTGGAAACTGAATATTAAAGATTGTAAACTTCCCTACTAGTGATGATAGATGACGAAATCGTCAAAGATGACGTCACAAGGCCATTGTGACCAATAATTTTAAATGTAACCCTACGGCAAGCGACACCTCTTTCAGAAGGTATCGAAAAAACCTATTCAATGATACTAATTTTGTTTGTGTTTATGGCAGTTTTGGCAACTCGCTTTTAAAAAACGCAAAGCTGTGATGAATTAAATCAGTTAATAGTAAAATTCCAAATTCAAGCTCCGCCTCTGGATAGTTGTCAAATGAGCTGACGTTTTTGTTAGTCTCCCTAATTCGACGTTTTCATAATTGTCCAAGTTTTTGTACATTTAATAATTTGTGTATTGTTGATCGAACATTTAACTGTTTTAGCAGCTTTTGGTACTTTTGATATTTTTGTATATTTTAATAATTTGTTAAACTGTTGTGAGCCGAACGTTTAAGTGCTCCAAGAAGCGAAATGGTACGTGCTTTAGGTGATAAAGTAGCAGCGATCCTAATTCTTGGTGAAACTGGACAAAATATTCATGCAGCAGAACGCATTTTTAATGAGAGGTTTCCCGATCGCCCCGTTTCGAGGACTTATTTAAGGGAGCTTCTTCGTAAGTTTGAAACAACGGGTACTATTAATGATGCGAAACGATCTGGCAGACCACAAATTTCTGATGAGAAAAAAATTGATGTACTGGCAGAAGTAATAGTTAATCCTACTTCTTCAACAACTCACGTTGCACCTACCTGTGAAGTCAGTCGAAGTACAGTACACAGGGTTCATCCATACAAATTAAAAATGGTTCATCAACTCTCAGACGACGACCCAGACCGAAGACTAGAATTTTGTGGGAATATGGAAACTAAAATTAACCAATAGCCAGACTATGTCAAAACAATTTGTTTTAGTGACGAAAGTACTTTCTATCTAAATGGAAATGTAAATACACAGAATGTGAGGTATTGGTGTGACGCAAATCCTCACCTGTTTCGTGAAACACATACCCAATTTTCCCAGAAGGTGAATGTTTGGGCAGGTATCCTGGGAAACCACATCGTTGTGCCTCTTTTTTTAAATACTAATTCAACTGGTGAGGTTTATCTGGAGCTGTTGCAAAACGCAATAGAACCGTTAATCCTTGAAATTTTGGAAGATAATCCAGATGAATTCGGCAATTTGGAAATAACATTCCAACAAAATGGTGCTCCTCTACACTATTACGGTGCAGTAAGACGGTATTTGGATGAGGAGTATCGTGGTAGATGGATTGGACGACTAGGTTCAACGGAATGGCCAGCTCGATCACCGTACCTCACACCTTTGGATTTTTTTCTGTGGGGGTACCTTAAATCGAAGGTTTACGCCACTGAATATTGACGTTTTAAAACAACGTATTGTTGCAGAATGTGAGGCTGTTTCCGCAGACACATTTGCAAAAGTACGAGAAGAGTTTAAAAATAGGATATTTCACTGTCAGGAAGTAAATGGAGGTCACTTCGAGCAATTTCTTTGAGTAGATACTGATTCTCAAATCTGTAATTAATATCATACTGAATGGAATTTAAATTTTAATGTTTACTAATGAGCCATTAAAACTGCCATAAACACAAACAAAATTAGTATCATTGAATAGGTTTTTTCGATACCTTTTAAAAGAGGTGTCGCTTGCCGTAGGGTTCCATTTAAAATTATTGGTCACAATGGCCTTGTGACGTCATCTTTGACGATTTCGTCATCTATCTTCACTAGTAGGGAAGTTTACAACCTTTTATATTCAGTTTCCAAATTTCACTTGTTTATGTATAATCGTTCCAAAAATAAGAGGGGGGGGACTTTTGAGAAGCACTGTATGAAAGCCAGGCATGATTTTTGGAATAACATTGGTGGAGCACTCATACTATAGACCTCGTCCCCCATAAAAAATGCATCGTGTAGTTTTTTTGAAATGGAAATGTGTTATAATGGAGCTATTTTCTTGGTGCATTGCAAAATTTTAATATTGTACCGGGTTAATAGAGTGAGAAATTTCACGAAACGCACTTGGGCATTCAATTAATTTGTATCTCATTCTTGAGTTGATTGTCTCATTGTACGCGCTTCCTCTTGTCATTCGAATAACGCCATCCTTACAAACTGCTACTCTATAAGTACTACTTTCCACAAACTAATGAATTTGTTACTTTTGTGAATGGAAATCAAACAATGGATTCTGGAATATACTGACGTAGGCATAAAGCTGCATCATTTTAGAAAATTGCCCGATCACAGGTGCTATAAAATGCAAAACGCTACATAAAAATTCAGTTTTATTACCCAACATAACACTGACCGCTCCGAGACGATATTATTCCTTGGGCGTCCTTTCCGAATAATTTTTCTTTTATTCACTTATTTTCACTCTTCGGGAGCCCATCGCCAGACGTTGTGGATACATAATACGCAAAAGGATGAAATGAGTATCCATTCTCTGCGGAGGCATTTCTGGAATTCATATTCAATTTTCTATTCTCCGCGGGGCAATTTTTTAACGGAATTACTTCTGCTGACCAATGCTCATATCACCCATATATTTTTTCATTTTCTTCCGGAGTGAATTCCAATGTTTGGGTGAATATACATGTTGATTTATTAGGGGCTGTATATCAGCAAAGCTTCGTATATTACCGATATTTTTTTGTTTTGCATGAAAGCATTATTATTCAGCAATATTTTTAATATTATACACCAAGAAATTGTCTTCAAGTGATTTTTTAGAATGAAGTTTTCTTGGGAAATCGCGCATAATTTCCCAGCAATAGTGTAACATCATATGAACGTTCCGTCTGTCTTGATACCTGTTCTCCATTGTTTTTATATCTTGGTGGAAGCGTTCTTCTAGTTCTTCGCTAAGATCTCCTAAGTTATGTTGAAAGTGTATGTCTTTAGAAATAATGTTCTTTCATGCTCATAATACAGCCTAAATTTTTAAAGTTTTGGAGCGTTTCAAACTCCACATAGTTTTCAGTCTCGTAATTTCAGAGGAAATTTTGGGCAAGCTACAAAAGATTTGTCTACAGAATCAAGCGCAGATGAAGTTTGTTCACCTCGAAAGACTGAAACCCTACCATGGTGAAGCAATTACTTTTGATCGGGACGAACAAAATTAGAGGGGAAGTAATGTTACGAAAATAAGTACAGTACGCCCTTGCGTTGTTTACATCGCTAACGCTAGACAATGTAACCGTCGGCGAATTCCGATGACAATCATCGAATGATTTGATGTTTCCAAGAACCGCTCGAAGATGCGGGAAGCCAAGAACCAGGATATATAAGGTCGAACTTACCGTAGAAGCATTAGTCAATCAGTACTATCAGCGAGTTCAAGGTGAAGTCCATTCAGTGCAGTGCGTGGTACCGAGTGGGCCAAATTAGACACTTTTGGAGGGAAAGTCCTGTTTTCAAACTAGATAGATGAAAACTGATGGCTGTGTCAATTTTCATGACGAACTCAAGGGTGAAAACCGCATATCGATATCTATCATCGTTTCTGAGTTACAGAATGTTTTTCGAAAATTTGCATTTTCGAAAAGTTGCTGTAACTTTTTTCCTGTCGAAAATTATCTGTTTCTATGGAAACATTTCCAGAGCATTTTTTTACGTAGAATCCAATGGTGTGAGTAATTTATTTCTCCAAATCATATAACAATAGTTATTAATGGAAAAATTATTTTTTTATATGAGACAACCTGTATATTCTTGCATTTTTCAATAGAGCTTGGAATTACCATTCCAAAAATGTAGAACACTTGATGTTTTGCTAGAGTCACCTTTCAAATACAGAGCTTTTAGGTTTTTTCATGGAGACTTTGAAACGCACACTTTGAACAAGTAGGCTTTGGACGACGCGGTGATAAAATAGAAAGCAGGTGTTCACTAGTAGCTATCAAATGTGAAGAGAGCTGTTCACAGCAGTAATTAGAACTCATAGTTTCAATAAAACTGATAACAAATTATGCTATATTTACTACTAATAAATGAAACTCCAACAATAATAATAATAAAGAACAAACAATAACAAAATATTTCTTCAGAGGAGGTGTTCAAAATGTCTACCAGCTTCTCCTACACACAGGCCGCACCTTTTTTTTAACATTTCTTGCCGAATTAATTAGTTCAATGGGAGTGAGAGAAGCAAAACTTTGCATCACTGCCGCTTCCAATTCGTGTCAAGAGTTGTTCGGCAATTTGAAAATAAGATCTTATAACCTTCCCCAGAGTAGGTCCAGCGTTAGGTCCGGTGACTTTGCCGGCCAACGGTTGGGTCCTTGGTTGGCTATCCAATCATTGGCAAAATTTGCAGCCAAAAAATTGTTGACAATTGCAGTGTTGTGAAGCGAAGCCCCGTCTTGGGGAAAATATATTTTCCTGAGCTCCATTAGCGGCAATTCATCAACAAGGGGTTCAATTTGTTGCCTTAACATTTCTAAATACCTCTGAGATGTGAGACTGCCATTATAAATGAACGGGTCGATAATTCAACCCCTAAAAACACCAGCCCATACACTAAATCCAAATCTTCCTTGACTTCTCTGCTCCACAATAGAATGAGGATTTTATTCTGCCCAAGTATAAGAATTGTAGCGGTTGGAAATGCCGGCACTGCTTACATAAGCTTCGTCTGTCCAAATACAATTTAACAAAAAATCAAACACTTGGTTACAATTTTCCAGGAACCACTGGCAAAAATCCATGTGGCGTTCAAAATCTCCTGGTCTGAGTTCATGAACTTTTCTGGTCCTGTATGGCTTAAATTTGTGTTTTTTTCAAAATCCGCCTAACGTTAGTTCTTGGTGGGCCTGTTGATATTTTTAAATTTCGCGATAACGATTTGGGATTATTTGCAACAGCTCCTAAAACGACTATTTATTTCAACTCCCTATCCCTATTTGATGCATATAATTATGGCCTTTTCTTTTCAAATTGACCACCATCAATTAGGTTGTGACGCAATCTTGCGAAAATGTCTCTAAAAGGTTGTCTTCTCTCTGGATACCTCTCGAGGTACAAATTGCTTGCTTTGCTGCCTCTGCATTTTCCCCGGTTTGTATGAAACAGACTAGCATATCCCATTTTTCATCATTCTCATACTTTATTGCAAATGTGTTTGAATAATGAACAAAAACCACGAATTTACTGCTCAAATCAAAATTTCACAGCCACCAGTAAACATTTGCATTCTGTTTTATTGCCGCGTCGTCCAAAGCCTACTTGTTCAAAGTGTGCGTTTCAAAGTCTACATGAAAAAACCTAAAAGCTCTGCATTTCAAAGGTGGCTCTAGCAAAACATCAAGTGTGCTACATTTTTGGATTGGATTTCAAGTTCTATTGGAATATGCAGGAATATACAGGTTGTCTTATTTAAAAAAATGATTTTTCCATTAATAACTGTTGATATATGATTTGAAAATATAAATTACTTAAACCATTGAATTCTACGTAAAAAAGTGCTCTGGAAATGTTCTCATAGAAACAATGAATTTTTGACAGGAAAAAAGTTACAGAAACTTTTCGAATATGCACATTTTCTAAAAACATGCTGTAACTCAGGAACGATGATAGATATCGATATGCGGTTTTCACCATTCCGTTTGTCATAAAAATTGATCCTCAGACACAGCCATCAGTTTTCATCTATCTAGTTTGATAACAGGACTTTTCCTTTAAAAGTGTCCAATTTGGCCCACTCGGTACATTTGAGTCGTAAACTGTGATTGAGTATTTTATTGTCAGAGTGTTCATGATCTCCTATCACTGTTACTAAAGTCAAGTGTAACCCGAAGGCTCTTACTCTTTGGACATCAAATAAGTGGGCAACAGCCATTCACGAATTTAGAATTTTGACTGGATGAGGACAAGAGACCGGTCTCTAGCACTTTCCATGATGATGGTTCTCATAGATGGCCGAGAAGAGAAGTTTGAATCTGAATTTGGAAAAATGTTAATTTCTATAGAGGGTGCAGCTTTCACTACCCAGTATGGATTGGTAAGTAGCCCATCACTCTATAGAGTGCCTGGGACGTTCAAAGCGTGAGGGGTCGTCTATGTTATAACCAGTGGCTTCCCTCACGAGGGGGTTCTCATGGGTTATTGCGCAATCGAAAACTTTCCGGTTGCGGTCTCTGATAATACTCCTGATGGAAGGCAGGTTCAAGTCTTCGAGGATCCGATCGTTCCGCACATACCACGGAGCATTCGTTATCATACGCAGGACTTTCATTTGCGCCCGTTCCAGGACGCGAATGCTAGTCTTGCAGGTTTGGCCCCAGGCGGCTGAGGCGTACAAAATGACAGGTCTGAACATCATTTTATGAATCTTTGTTTTTTAGGGAGAGTTTACTCTTCCTGTTGATGAGTGGATATAATGTGCAGATCTTCTTTGCAATTTTGTGGTCTCCAGGTGAGCCGGTGATCCACCGTTACCCCCAGGTACTTGACTTGTTCTGACCATTCTATCTCCCTTCCAGAGACAGACACACCCCTCTCCGGGTTGTTTCTCTTACGTCCCATCGAAATTGCCTGCGTTTTGTCAGGATTCAACTTTATCTTCCACTCCAGGTACCACTGCTGGAGGTCGTTTAATGCATTCTGCAAGTAAACGACACCCATCAAGTGGTTGGCTGAAGAGGAAAGCAAAGCCGTATCGTCAGCGAATAGGGATATCTTCACGTGTTCACTCGTTGGAATATCGGATGTATAGAGGGCGTATAATAATGGAGACAACACTGCCCCCTGAGGAACGCCGGCCTCAATTCATCTCGAACCCGAGAGAGAATTGCCGACCTCTATCTGAAATGTACTACCCATGAGGAACGACTTGATCCACTTCACCAGGCTTCGTGACAGGTGGAAGTCAATGAGTTTGGAGAGTAAGCCCTCATGCCAAACTCTATCAAAAGCTTTACTGATATCTAACAGTATTATATGGGCACTGTTATTGACATTCAAAGATGTTATGGCGTCTTCCACCAGCCTCAGAACCTGAAGCTCGGTGGAATGAGCAGGCCTAAAGCCAAACTGCTCATTCGGTAGGACATTTCTGTCCTCCACTTCTTCGTCAAGCCTTTCTAGAACGACTTTTTCAGCCAACTTAGCTGAACTGCAAAGCAGACTGATAGGTCTATAATTTTGCGGGAAGGTCGGATTTTGTCCCTCCTTTGGAATCATAACTACGATGGCATGCTTCCAGCTTCGAGGGAATCTTTCAAGGCGTAGAGAATTATTGATTATATTTAGAAGTGACTGCACCTGGTTGTCCGGAAAAAACTTAATCATACGATTAGTAATTCCGTCATAACCAGGTGCTTTTTTGGGATTTATTCCTTCAATATGTGCCTTGAGTTCATCCATCGAAGCCGAACGAATGACATCATGATTGGGTTCTCTTAGAGTACGACGAACCCGATCTTCCAGCAAAAGTTCTCGAACCAGATCATCATCTGGATGCTCATTCAATCTAAATTGCCTTTCCATCGAGTCTGCAAAGGCTTGAGCTTTGGACTCAGGGTCATAGCACATACCGGCCTCACCATGAATAGGGGGAAAATCAGATTTTTTTGTTTTTAAATTCCGATGAAGTTTCCAAAGTTGATCACTATTCTCTAAATTTCGAAGTTTTGTGCCAAATCTCTCATTCCTGAATTCTGATATGTTTTCTCTAACCTCCCTATTCAGTTCGTTAGCTCGGATTCTGTCCGCAGGAAACAGACTCCTTTGATAAGCCCTCTTCGCTCGATTTCGCTCACGAATAAGATCTTTACTACGTCGAGGAAATTCATCGTGAAACTTAGGAGCCGGTTCTCTGCGAGACGAATCCTCCAAAGCATTCTTGATGGTGAGTTCGTAACGCGCTACGGCCTCATCCAACTCAATTGGAGAATCCATTCTCTCAAGAGCGCAGTAAGCTGTCTCCAGGAGTGAACTGAATCTCTCCCAATCCACTTTTGTACACAGACGATCTGTTTGGGGCGGTGGATCGCCCCCTAGTGATAAAATCACCGGGTTGTGATCAGAGCCCAACTCGGAGAGAACGTGGATGTCCCAGTTCCAGGTGATGTTCCTGGCCAGGGCAATGTCAAGTACGTCAGGTCTGAGGTGGCCAAAATGCGTCGGCTCACCTGCAGCCAACACCTGGTATTCATACCTGTCACAATGTTGCCACAGTCGCCTACCATTCATGTTGGTAACACGACTCCATTGTGTGTGCTTCAAATCAAATCAAATCAAATCAAAATATACTTTATTGTCCGAAGAATGGATTCTTATTGACAAAGCATTTACAAATATAAAACTACAAAACTGGTATGCGTATGAGTGTTGATAAAAACTCAAATCGTCAGGTACATCATAAAAACAAGTACATCATAAAACATCTAGACATCAAAACATAACTTGATCACGTCATAAGTGTAAAATATAGATATAGATATTAGAGTCCTAAAATATAGCATGCCATAGAAATAGAAGTAAAAGTAGAATACGATACATATAGCTTAATATACAAGTGAACAATTAAAATGGTTGAATCAAATCAATAAACATAAAATATAATACTAGATTTTTAAGTGTGTAGCATGGAAAGGATTGATGCTAAAATAGCCACAGTAATGAAAAAGTGATTGGTAAACAACAATAAATATGTTTAAATTTATAGTAAAAATAGTTACAATTAGACAAAAGCGAAGAAAACAAAACAAAAATAAATGAACATATGAATGTATGAGATTAAGCTAAGTTCGAACAATTCCAATCTGTGTCAATCTTGAACACTGTAGTATGGTTCTTTGATGAGAAGTCTTTTCACAGATCTCCTGAATAGAATAGAAGAGACAATATTTCTGGTGGTAGCCGGAAGATGATTATATAATATCAGAGCATTATAAATGAGTGACTTTTTTGTTAAAGTCGATGAAGGAATGGGAAGTCTGAGATTGTTATTTTGGCGGGTAGAGCTAACAACCGTATCATATGACGATTTGTTGCTGTGGACTAAACATACAGTCTCAAGAATAAATAGTGTTGGAAGGGTAAGGATTTTGAGTTCCAAGAAAAGAGGTTTACATGAAACTCTAGGTCCAACATTGAGTAGGTATCGAACGGCCCGTTTCTGTAGGATGAAGATAGAATGGAAATTGTGATCATTGCAGATTCCCCAGAAGGGTAATCCGTATCTAATGTGAGACTCAATCAATGCATGGTATACTACCTTTGCAGTGGCCGCACCAACTTCATTAGACACTACCCGCACGGCATAACAACCAGAGGCTAATTTAGTTCTCAATGTTTTCACATGACTTTCAAAATTCAGTTTATCATCTAACTGAATACCAAGAAACTTGGTATTATTTTTTTGTTCAATGAACATGTCAGTACCCATTTGAATCTCTGGTAGATTACACTTGATCGATAAGAGCTGGTTTTATTTATGTTAAACGAAAGCAAATTCAGTCACACCACCCCTTTACAGCTGAAATATCCTTGACAATTTTTGTGTGCAGGTTCTTTACTTCAATATCGTGCCAGAGGATCGTTGTGTCGTCCGCAAAAATAGTAAATTTTCCGTCAATCTTCAGATTAGCTATATCATTGAAATAAAGTAAAAACAGGATAGGTCCCAATACAGAGCCCTGTGGTACGCCATGACTAACCGAACCAGTATCAGACAACGTATCAGTTCTCACAATTTGGGTACGCCCTCCCAGGTAAGATTCCATCCAACTGAGGCTTAGATTTCTGAACCCATAGCGTTGGAGTTTGCGCAACAGGATTTCGTGATTTACACAATCAAAAGCTTTTGAAAGGTCACAAAATACTGCCGCGCAAACTTCCTTCTGATTCAGTTTGCAATACAGTTTTCTCAGGAAAGAGAAGACAGCATCACCTGTGCTTTTACGGGGCTGAAAGCCAAATTGCTGAGGATTGAGAATGTTATGCACTTTGATGAAATCCATTAATCTAGTTTTGACTAGCTTTTCTATAATTTTTCCCAGGGTCGGAATAAGAGAAATCGGTCGAAAATTTGAGGGGTCAGTTGTATTTCCACCTTTATGAAGGGGAATCACAAGACTTCCTTTAAGAAAGTTCGGGTAGAGTCCCTTTGCGAAAGAGTCATTAATGAGCTGGACCAACAATTCGAGAGCGAAGATGGGCATGTTTTCAAGTACTTTTATTGAAATATTATCAATTCCGAAGGAGGATTTATTTTTCACTTGTTTTATTGTATCCATGAGCTCCGTCAGATTCGTTGGATACAATAGAAATGGGTCTGTGATATGGATATCACTCATATAGAGGAGAGGATCTGGTGCCGCATCAATATTTTCTGTCAGTCTTTCAGCGATGGTGCAATAAAATTCATTGAGAATGTTAGGATCCAAGGTAATATTGTTTGATCCCAGATTTTTACCGCGAAGATCATTTATGATACGCCATGTTTCCTTGGATTTGTTGTTACTAGCTGAGATTCGGTTATGATAATACATTCTTTTTGCAGCCTTAATGACATTTCTGTAAATTTTCCTATAGTTGACATAATAGTGATGGAACCAGGTATTATTACAGTATTTTTTTATATGATGAAGACATCTCAGGTTCTTAGCAGAATTGCGAATTCCTTTAGTTAGCCAAAATTTTTTCGTTCTATTTTTTATTTTTATTTTTTGAATAGGAAAGGAAATTTCAAAGCAATAGGATAATATGATATAAAAAGCAAGGAAGGGATCATCGGCATGTTGTACCGTATTCCATTTAGCAACAAGACAGTTATTATAAAAAAAAAAAAATTGCTTTCACTGAATAATCTACCGTATGTGAATTTATTGGATACACTGCTATACATAATCTTAACTTCACAGCTGATAGCTTCGTGATCAGAAATGTATGATGGTATAACTGAACAGATAACATTTCCTTCAGTTAGGTTAGTACACACGTAATCGATTTTGCTTTCCGAATTTGGTGTTATCCTGGTAGGACTATTTGTGTGCATACATAAATTGAAAGAAGTGAGCAAATTTTGTAGTTGAATGGTGAGAGGAGAGGTGTGTTCAGATCACCCATGACCAAAACAGGTTGATCTGTTTCCATCAAGAGTGTATCAAGCGCCTCAGAAAGTATTCGATTGTTCGGAGGATTGTAAGCACTGATCATACGCAGAGGACCACTCCTCGTGTCAAAAACAATGCCTACTGTTTCTATACCATGGGTATCATCATCGGAAATGCCAAGCTGAACATGCGGATGGCAACGTTTCACCAAATTGGCAACGCCACCACCCGGACGTCCAAGTCGACCATTTCTGAGCATTTTGTAGTTAGGAAATCTAACAGTTTCTCCTTTAAGACGAGTCTCTTGCAGAAAAGCAACATCATTGTTGTTATCTACAAGAAACTCTTGAAACTCAAGTCTACTCTGAAGAAGTCCGTTACAATTCCAACTCACTGCTTTGATGAAATTCGGAAGCTGCCTTTCACCCACTAATTGGGATTGAAACCGTGTGAAAATACTGCAGCAGCTTCAGCGAACTGTGCAAACAGCGCCCTCATTTGATCTAAAGTGGAAAGAATGTCTCTGGGGCTGTTAATTTGAGCTGGCTGGGCAGGGGGGTTGTCACGGGCCGCCGCTGCATATGACACCCCCGCCTGTGTCCTGCTCGAGTTTGCGGGGAAATATCTGGGATTGTGATGCTCGGTGCCCGTGGGGTTCACCCTACGCCTTATTCGAGGACATCTGGGACATCCTCGATAATTCGCAGTGTGCTCCCCACTGCAGTTCGCACACGTTGCTTTTTCATTTCTAGGTTTTTGACAATCCTTAGTGATATGATTTTCCCCACACTATTGTCAGAGTGCATTATCGCGCTTTCGAAGTGTAATAAACGAACATCCATTATTTCTAGTATTTGTTATAGTCACGGACCCAATTTCGTAACTATAAAATGAGCCAATGGAAGGAGGACGAGTTTAAAGTGGGAAAACCTGAGGCAGAGGTCACACTACCAAAGGGGTGTCCATGAAGGATTTTCTCCACCTCAAAGAAAATCAACTAGCTTTTTCTTGGTGAATTGTTGTAATTCGATCTTTGCCTTCGTTCATTGTATCCTGTCCAGTTCACATTCCTTATAGTAGCGCCGGCTCTAAGGAGCTACAAGAATGTGAATCACATTTATCTCGGATTATAATCTCGTGATACACCCAAGACATGTAAAAATGATAATAACATTAAATATAGCCGAACTGCATTAAATATCTGAATACCACCACTTCGGCGTTTGAAGTAATGATAAAATCTCAGCGTGCGCGTACTGCGTACTTAACGTCCAACAGCGACAATAAGGCCGACTTCATAAATACCGCGCGTCTTTGATTAATTCATTTATATATCTTGTCGGGCTTGTTGTCCCGTTGTAATGGGTCTTCGGTAGCCGGGAGTTCCGTACAAATGAGGTGATCATTAGGGCCAGCTCACGGGACCCACCGTGTACTAGGTGCGGCGTACACTGAGAAAAATTTCATTCAATTCGATAGGATCAATAATGTTTTACCCCCGATCCTACCAAATGCATTCACTTGTTTGCATGCAAACGATCCCACGTTATTATTCATAGGTAAAGGACCCCGCAAAATCCTCATGGAAAATGGCTCTCGGCTAAATTCGCTGAAACTTCACAGAAAGATAGTATTCGGTATGCTGATCAAAAGTCTCAATGGGCACAACCCTCCATTTTCAACCCCAGATCCCCTACAGCCCCCAAAGTACAATTCGCTAAAAAAAGTACAACTCTGCAAAAAGATAGTATTCGGTATGCTGTACAAAAGTCTTAATGAGCACAACCCTCCATTTTCAACCCCAGACCCCCTACAGCCCCCAAAGTACACTTTCCGGTGTGTTAATGCATAACAGTTTCAATTCATCTTCAAAGCGTTTCCTTTCACTGCCCACTCCTTCCTCCAACCGAATCCTACATTCTACACTCACCACACCTCGCCCTCACCCCCGCACAACCCTTCACAACCCCATTACACACTTTCAAGGTTAAAGATTCTTCAATTGTTTTATTTCAATCTTTTGAAGTTTTTATTATATATATAAAATGTATATATACATTACAGTACATCCCTCCCTGACTACTGTACGGCATGTAGGTGCATCTTATTTTAATTATTCTTCTATTATTTCAATACCAAGATTTGGTACTACACGATTTGCAGCATCTAGTGTTATATCAAGTAGAGAATCATCAGGGTATCTAATATTTTGTTGATGTCGTGCATATCCTAGATACCATAAGACACTAGCAACATGCACATGTCCCTAGTGTGCGAGCTCCACTCTGGCAGGTACAATAGTAGCCCAGAATTACGTCGTCGTCATTATCGCCATGATTCTGGATATTGTTATCATCGAATCTGTAAGCTATAAAAAGTTGATGCTTAGTGGCATTGGGAAATCTTGAATATACACGTACTCTCAAGAATATGGGCTCATTTACATGATTGTCCAGTTGGAGTTGTTCGTCATTATCTCTTAATAGTTTGTCTTGAATATACGAAGAGGAAAGATGTATTTGATATGTTCCTACTGTCAGGTCTCTCAAGTAGTCCAAGTCTAGTTCAGGAAAATCTACTAGGTCTTGATGGTCCAGTCGTTTCCACTGACCGTTTCTTCTCGTTAAATTATCTGCCTCAATTCTTGCTTGTACAATATTGGGCATATTTCATTCTTCTAGCAAATTCAATGTCTGCATCTTGCATGGTAATAGTGGAATGATATCTGTTTATGATAGCTCAAGCTATGAGATAGTAATATTTAATTTTTTCGCTTGCTGTAATATTAGCGTTTGAGATAGAAACTTAAAAATAGATCTTAGATGCCCATTTCGCGCCCCGACTATCCATCGACTTTTGGTTACTTTTCGCGTTTCATTGGCATCTTCTGTTAGGAGTTGTATTTGCCCAACTGGAAGAAGTGCAGGCATTTTATGATCAATGCCAATATGTTGCAGTAAAGGAATTACATCACGATAACCTCTATCCACCAAAACAATGTCACCGTCCTGGAACCAGTTTGCTAAAATACCAGCATCTCTTTCAATATCTTCTCGGAGAATTGCAGCATCATTGTTGTGAGAGTCTAAAAAATATGGACCCAAAATCGCTAGAATATAACCATCTAGGGCTACTACCAGGGTCGGTTTAAGGAGATGGCGATGTTTGTGAAGAGAGTAAGACTGTCGCAATACTCTAAAGTTTGAACTTTTGTGTATGTAGGCGTAAGTCGTATCAATCGCAACTACAGCTTTACGTTCTTCGGGTTCAGGATTGTAAAGTTCATTTGCAAAATCTGTCAAGTGTTGACCTATAAATTGGTGTCTATTTATAGATTCGGGACCAATATTATTGGGTATAAATCGTTTTAACAATGACAATCTTACAAGATCAATAACCGAACTCACATTCTGTCTACTGGAGTAATCAAAAATTGTTTTCAAGAAGTCATCGCTTATTCCTTGTTTCATTTCCATAAGAAAACTAATAAATCCTTCCTTTGGATATATCTCAATGTAAACCTTCAAAAGATTGAAATGAAAGAATTGAAGAAACTTTAACCTTGAAAGTGGGTAATGGGTCGTTAATGAAGGGTTGGGGGGGGGGAAGGTGTGGTGAGGGTAGAATGTAGAATTCGGTTGGAGAAAAGGGTGGGCAGTGAAAGGAAACGCTTTGAAGATTAATTGAAACTGTTATGCATTAACAAACCGGAAAGTGTACTTTGGGGGGCTGTAGGGGGTCTGGGGTTGAAAATGGAGGGTTGTGCCCATTAAGACTTTTGATCAGCATACCGAATACTATATTTTTGCAGAGTTTCAGCGAATTTAGCAGAGAGTCATTTTCCATAAGAATTTTGCGGGGTCCTTTGTGGTAAAAATGCTTCATTTGAGATCTCTCAAATCAATACTAAACATTCAGAGGGTCCTACTCATAGAGAAACTAAAAATGAAGAGAGTTTTCAAACCTGCAGTAAAAGTTGGCACCACGTTTAGACAGTGGCGACATATCTCGCAACTGGCCGAACTAAGTTAGTACAGTTGGTAAAACAGATTTATCTTCAGTTGCGGATTGAGATAAGGGGGGTTTTTTAAATGCGTTACTTTTATATGATTGATATGGTATATATTTCATAAGTGATCGATTTGCTATTCCTGTATTTCATATGAATGGTTGTATCATATGAAATACAGGAATGGCAAATCGATCACTAATACAATATATACAGTAGAATCTGTTAGTTCGTTCGTGGTTGAAATGAAGTATTAAAATAAATCTTTGTTTCATGATACTAAGCACAAAATTAAAGTTCTTATAAAACAGGATAATGAGTTGAACACTATAAGAAACACATTTTATTTTATCTAGGTCAAGGTACAACTACAGACAAAACAATAATAAAACTCTGAAAAACAACAAAATTAAAAATATTCTTCAGTCTTATCATCAAATCAACCAAAATAAAAACAAATTACATTTACAACAAACCTTCAATAATTTTGTTCATTTATTAGCACAAAGGAGAAGGAGTAGGTATAACAAATACTCCAGTTTGATGATAATCTTCGTACTTCCTCAAATGGTGATAGGAAATGGAAACTGATGGATGGAAATAAGTATCAGTTTGTGAAAACATTTCTGCAACTGATGGATGGAAATAAGGAATAAGAATCAGTTTGTGAAAAGCAGCTTATATTTTACCTCGTAAAAGAATATTTCCAGGAATTTCAGCGTCAACTCGAATAACAAAACATTCTATTTTCGACGTTGGGTTCCTAATTTAAGTCCATAGTATAATTTCTGTCATTAATTTTTCGGTGACAATAACAGTAGAAGAATTATTCTGAAATTATTGCGTGGTTTGTCATAATAAAAAATACATCTGTAAACAATAAACTTCTATTTTCTGACAATTGTCGAAATCATCATGTCATCAGTCGTCTGTCGATTGCAGGCAGCGCCTCCATGCGCGACTGGCCGTACCAAAAACTTGGTGGTTAAGATCGCCAATGTTTCAAACAGTCTCTTTAATTTCAATTTGTCTATGGTCCTACTCCTCTACTTCGGAGAAATTGACTTCACAACTTTTTATAATCTTTTGAACGGCCACCTTTAAAAACAAACGCCCTCGTGAAAAAAGATAAAAGAATTAATATTACTTAAAAACATAATAATAATACTTTTATTCCTTGAAATTATCATTTAACAATTATATAGAAAACGTCAAGTAAAACAGAAAAAAAACATGTAGATGTACAATATGGAGTCAAAAAAACTAACATAGACATTACAATACATTGAACACAGTTATTTCGAAGTATACTCAAAATATTCATTGATAGAGTAAAAACATCCTTCTATAAGATACTCTTTAACCTTCCTTTTGAAAGTAGGTATTGATGAGATGCTTTTTACACTTGAAGGCAGGCAATTGAATCTTCTCGATAGAGAGGGTGATTTTCGGAACAATGTCGTACGATGTTTTTGCAGCTTAATTAGATTTCCGTTTCTTGTTGGGTAATTGTGACACATTGCGTTAGTTTCGAACTCAGACTCCCGTCTATATACCAGGAGTCGACAACTGAGAAGTTTGCCAGCGATTTCACTCTATAATAATACCCATTTGTTTCATACTAAATCCCAAATTTTGCGGCAAGATCAGTTACTTCTTGTATATCACAGCCTCGCAGCATCAACTTTGAGATACGGTATATGTTTGTGGGGTAACTCTACGCTATCCAATGATGTATTCATCGCACAAAAAAAACTTATAAAAATAATCGCTGGAATGAAACAAAATGAAACATGTAGAACAATATTCAGAGAGCTACGTATTTTGACTGTAGCTTGTCTTCTGATGATGGAACTTTGCCTATATATTTTCAACAACAAGAAATCTTTTAAAAAAATAAGAAACATTCATTCGAAAGAAACTAGACAAAAAAATAACGATTATGTGCCTTACTGTAAATATAAAATAACCTCAAACGCTCCTTCACACCTTGGCCTGCAAATTTTTAACAGGCTTCCATGTGAAATAAAACATAAAAAATGTAACTCTCATGAGTTCAAAAAGAACCTACAAGAATTTTTACTAGAAAAAACTTTTTATTCACTGTCCGAGTTTTATACCGAATGTTCAAGTATGTTGTATTTAATTTTTTAAGCTTTAGGATTGAGTTAGGTTAAGTTACTGTCCGAATTTTATACCGAATGTTCAGGTACATTTTATTTTTTGTGTTAAATCTTTTAAGCTCTAGGATTAAGTTAGGTTAAGTTACACAATTGACTATTCTTATACAAATTTATATTTGTCTACAATGAAAATAAATGCTACTTACTTACTTACTTTGTATTTTACAAAAAAAATGTGTCTAAATGCCCCTCCCCTTTTTTTCACCTCACCTGGAAAGAATTTTTTTATAAGCAAAAATTATTTTGAGAAAGAAATTTTCTGCCGAAACGTCAATATAAAAACTTTTTAACAAAAAATTGAACTGACGAAAAAATAAAATGAAAAGCAAAAAATAAAATGATAAAAAGGTTCTTAATAACTAAGCTCCGAAACTAATGTAAGTAACTAATTTCGAGTCGGCGCCAAACAAACAAGCAAAGTAATTACGTAAGGCGTAAAATTAAGGCAGTGGGGTGCGCAGCGGCGGTGCGTCCCTTCGCCGGAAATTAATGAGCGTCAATATCAGGGAGACAGCGGGCACACACGTCGTTGAGAGTTGTCGTGCGGAGAGCACATTTATGAATGTTATTGTTTATTGCTGGAGATTTCTCTTTGCATTTTTAGTTAATTTATTTTGATCATTTAATGATCTTCGTTGATTGTTTGGCGCCTACTCATATTAAGTTACTTACATTAGTTTAGGTGCTTAGTTATTAAAACTAAAAAGAATCATTTTATTTTTCGATTTTCAGTTCTTTTTTTCGTCGATTTAAGTCGATTTATTTTTATTTTTTATGGCTAAAGACTACTAATTGCTACCTATTCAATTTGGATTACTTTCAAAATGCTATACAAAATACTATAACTAGCTGGTACCAGCGACTGCGTCCGAGTTGAATATTTTGTGACGAGTATTACAAATTCCCTCGCCCCTTCTGGGACAGAATTTCTGAAACACATATTTCTTTTATTTGTAACAAAAACCTCGAATACCAATGTTTATGCCCCTTACTTCAGAACTAACGGAACCCTCGTACAAATTCTCGCCCCACCCCCCTAGAGGTTGCATTTATAAAATCGCTAAAACATGAATTTTTTTATTCCTCACAAAGACCTTAAATTCCAATTTTATGACCCTAACTTGAAAACTAACGGAACCCCCATACAAACTTTCACCCTCCATTTCACCCCTTTAGGGTTGCATTTCTAAAAACACTGAAATACGAATTTCCTCTATTTGTAACAAAAACTTCAAATATCAGTTTTCATGACTCCAACTTGAAAACTAACGGAACCCCCATACAAACTTTCACCCTCCATTTCACCCTTTTAGGGTTGCATTTCTAAAAACACTGAAATACGAATTTCCTCTATTTGTAACAAAGACTTCAAATATCAGTTTTCATGACTCCAACTTGAAAACTAATGGAATTCCAATCCCAATTCAACCCCCATTTCACCCCCGAATTCCAATTTTCATGATCCTAACTTCAAAACTTATTATACAGACTTTCAACCCCCATTTTACCCCTTTAGGGTTGAATTTTCAAAAACCCTGAAACACATTTATCTTTATTTGTGAAGGAGAGCCCAAATAGTAGTTTCCTTGACTCTAATTTCAAAACCAACTGTACTTTCACTTTCACCCCCCTTCTCACCAACCTTCTCACCCTTTTGGGGATGGAATATTAAAAAAATATGCTGTAGAAATGTTATCTCTTAGGTCCAGCGGTTTGCTCTGGGGTTGATCGTATATCAGTGAGTCAGTTAGTCAGGACATGTAATTATATATGTACATATTACCCCAAACACGAGGTAGCTGCTGTGAACCGTTGAGGAGATCCCTCTACTGTCTTCCGGGCCTCCATTATGTTGTAATGTCATCAGATGGCGTTCTATTCCATTTTGGAGTGAAGTAGAATGCGTTTGCCACTCTCTGGCTAATCTGTTTCTAAGGTTCTAAGCCATGTGTCACTCTTGTCAATGTCAATATCCATTTCCTCTCCACTTCAACATTGACATGACATGAAACCATGTGGAATAAAATTTGAAATAATGAATTACACCAACTTATAACACATGAGCGTTATTTTATGAAATGTTTTAACATGTTATATGTACTTAATGTTCTCACCTCTTCTATACAAACTGGAAACATCTCTTTTATACGAACATTCAAATTGTCAAATTATTTCATATAAAATTCATCTGGGTAATACTTACTTGCAGGAAAGCACTGAAGATGATTAGTATATAGTCGAAAGCGCTCTGCTACGATTTAAAAAATAAAAATAATTTTGCACGAAATCAATATTCTTTCACTCCTGCTATTACATTATGTGCACACAGCTCCAAAAACTTCACAATTTTTTTAGTCGACCACATTCCTGTTGTCGACATGAAATTTTCGATATCCATTTGCTTCAACTAGAAGGAAAAATACAACATTGTCAGACTATTGAAAAACAACCAATTCCAGGATCTAAAATAACATTTGGAATCTAGAATCGATCAATAGAAATCGTTTTGTGATTTTCTTATTGTTGATAATACAATTTCAACGATTAATGAGAAAAATTCATGAAATATATTTTTTCTGAAATGAAAATAAATATTTATCTCTCTTCATTTTCGAGGCGCATGAATTTTAAGTGAGTAGAATTGGATTTTGATCGTAAAAATGGATTTGCTTGGTCACTAGAGTTTCAGAACAATTCTTAAAGACACATAAATGAAAATCATTTTTATCTCGATAACTTCACGGTCACAGAGTATCATGAACATGTAAAGGAAGGCTGACTTATATATTATAATGATATTATATAAAATCTTTTGATATGGTATACATATTGTAATACTATATTAGAAAGATTATGACTTTCATGCATAATGATATAATGACTACACTAAGACCACAGAACGACCCTTTTGCGACTGGCTTATATAAGTCATTACCAGTACTTTATAACGTCGATGTGACGTCGCAAGAGTGTGTCTTTTTGTCGTATTGGCATACATAGCGACGTCTTAGCATATTACAAGACATAAGTCATGGACTTTTGCGAAAGGTCTAGTAGACGTCTGTACAACCGAATTATGACCTCTGTGTGCTATTTGGGTTATGTCAAATGATAACTGTTTTTCTTAGTCTGGCAATATATTTTCCAGTATTATACATTTGATTTCTTTCTACCTATTATTTATATCACAATTTAATATCTAATTGAGATTTTTTTGTGTGGCAATACGACAACTTTGAATACTGTCTGTCATCGTGAAAAAATCCTGGTGTTTGTTATTTAGAGAAATATATTCAAAACTATACCATATACATTATTCCCAATTTGGGAATTTTGAAAAAGTACCCTCTAGATTATGTTTTCTTTTTCTCAGTGTGACATCACGACTTCATAAATCCCTGCTTAGACCTCTTATGTCTAGAACATCAACATAATTGGATTATTTAATTTTTACTTGTAAAGCCTCTCGAAAAAAAAATCCACAAATTGCTGCTTGAGTCCTGGTCTACGTCGCCGTAATGGGACGGTTGTTTGGTTTATGAATATTAAACATAGGTTTATAATTTTTATAAATTGCCTTTGTCGAGAGTCGTAAATATAGAACGGCAACATCAACAAAAGTTCTGTAACATGGAACTCGTCGAAAATGTATCAGTAAATATATATATATATATATATATATATATATATATATATATATATTGTTATGTTAGGAAGGACCAGTAATATATTTTAAAGGTGAAAATGAAATAATTTCTTAAAATATTCACAAAAATAATAAATATTTAATAGTTAGTAGTTCATGAGATATTGTTTTACATTTTTTTCGAGATTCTATTTCCTTTATGAAGCCTCTGTATGAAATCGATAGGTAAAAATATACAAATACTATAATGCGATCATTTTCATACATTGTCAAAATGATTACAACCTATAATTGTTTAAAATAGAATAAAAAAGTCTAGATTTACAGAATCATTCTGAATTAAATGTGATCAACAAAATTATAAGCTTGAAACATACAGTATATGAAATTGTATCTAACTAAAAATAGCCAATGGGAGAACAAGAAACTTCTTGATGACAATAGCCAATCAGGGAACAGAGATGGTGAGATAAAAGATTGGAAATTGTGGAAAAGTAAGAACTGAGAAATGTCAAAAATAATTATCATCAAATATTGTATTTAGTTTATAAGAAATGTAAAATATATTAGTTCATAAGTTTTCTCAAATAACACCAAATTAATCAAAGTGCGACAAGGAAGTGCGTGAGTTTGAAAATTCAAATAAAATGGACAAAACAGAAATGGTATCCAAGGAATGAAAAAACAAAGCTGAGAGGAGATTGAAAAAAAATTGAACCGGAAAATTAAAAAAAAAATTTGGTAGAAGGTATCTAAAAAAAAAAAAATACAAACTCTGAATAATCTCGACACAAAATAAACAAGGATAAAAGAAGATTACCTTTGTGGTTCTCCACATGAAAACTTGTCCAAGCTGATTTCGTGGATTTTGGATGGTTCCTTTTGAAATGGTGAGTTCCTGAGAGGAGTGGATGAAACAGGAATTCAGATTATGCAAGGTATTGCATCAGCAGCATTCCAGTTCCAGGTAAAAACTCTTTTAGTGCACATCACAAACTGACTCATTTCACAAAAGAACTCGTATATCTGAAGAATTCTATAATTTGGTGTTGAACTATAAAAGAATTCTTCCAACTCAAAAAAGAAAAAGTGAGGTTATATACAATATCCAACACTGTTTCTTATTATTCTATGAAAATTTGTCAATTGCTCATAGTTATAAATTATCT
This sequence comes from Gonioctena quinquepunctata, assembly GCA_018342105.1. Lineage (NCBI taxonomy): Eukaryota > Metazoa > Arthropoda > Insecta > Coleoptera > Chrysomelidae > Gonioctena > Gonioctena quinquepunctata. The sequence goes on along the minus strand of JAFIRS010002898.1, from coordinate 60,668 downwards.
TTCGCAAACCAGGTTAATATAAGTTTTCCTGAATAAAGGAAATAATTGTTTTTTGATAATTTCTGGTTTATTTTCCACAATGATATGCAATATCTTACTTATAAACACTGAACTAAAATAGTTCGAGTGACATCTAGACAGGCAGTGATTCTGTTGCCAGTATCGACTCCTGAGGCGGAGGCGTACCAACTGAGATTAGTCGTGGTAAGAAAAGTGATAACAATTGGCAGCAACCTGGCGAGAAAACAGTGACGTTATTATTTCATAACAATTAGCTATTATCATATCACAATATTACAATTGGCTTTCCATCGCGGAGCTGAATAGCCAAAATAAGAATTAGAAATAAACCAAAATTGAAAACAAAAAATATTTTTTAAAGTCAATTAATATTATACAGGGAAAATAAAAGTTGATAATTTTTGAAATATTTTTACATTATCATTACAAAAATAACAGCAATTCATATATACATAATAAAATGTCGCCCAACGCGGGACAAAATTTAATAACAATTGTTATTGCATAACAATATATATATATATATATATATATATATATATATATATATATATAATATATATATATATATATATATATATATATATATATATATTATATATCAAACAGTAAATTTTCTTATTGGCTGTTTCATTGCATAATGATGTAAGTGCTTCAAGAAATTGATTTCAATGCGTAGTTTTCTGATGCAAAAATGCAAGGATTTCCAATACTAGCTCAGGATAAACTCCACCAAAACGCTGATGATAATTCTTTCAGAGTTTGTTTGAAGATTGTAGACGATGTGGTAACTTGATTACTCTCGTTTCGAACGACTTAATGGATTTGAAAGGTTTTCACGACGTTTCGAATGCTTGTATCTGCAACCGTCTTAAGGTGAATACTGACGAGCTCAGGTGCTACTTACTGATTTATATGTCTGTCGGTGCAATGGTGCATGTAATTCCGCCATGTGCAGTGGTGCGTGTGATTTCCCGTGGAGGTTCGTGAAGTTTCGCGCCACTGCAGTCTGCCAGAAAGAGCAATTAGTGGTTTCCATGCGTTCTTGATCTCAACGCTTGGTTGACTGAAGGCGTTATTGGCTTCGACGTAGGCGGCCTCTTTGAACCTTCGTTTGAACCAATGCTTCTTTCTATGTAGAACACTTGCGTATCAATTTCTTGTGCTAATCCAATCTTACCGATAACGGTCTCTTTGTCTCTCCAATGTAGGAATCCTCGCATTCACATGGAACTTCATAAATACAATACTTATTGATTTCATTTCTGTTGTCAGGTTTGGTTTGGAGAGGAAACTCCGTAAAGTACTGCAGGATTGAAAGCAGCTCTTGATGTGCCTGAACAAGGGAGGAAGCATCAGGAGAACGGTCTCCACAAATCAACAGCAAAGGTGAGAAAACCATAACTAATGTCTCAACTATACCCCTTACAGAAGTAGAGGAGTCCCTGCTCGAAAAGGGATTGAACTTTGCAGTTGCACTAAAAACAATACCGATCCTAGACATTGTAAGCTCTGTCGAGTAAACCAGTAGCAGAATGAATCCTATCGCGGCGGAAGAGTTCAGATGGAAAGTGAAAGAGAAGGGGAGAAATACCCGGAAAAACAGCTGGGGAACAGAGGTCCCTAAAAATCCTACAAAAGAATTCATCTATAAAGATTCTTCCAGCCGATAAAGGGAACGCCACAGTTATCAAGTACACAACATATGATGACAAGATGAGTCGTTACTCCACTCATAAACTCTTGAAGAAGGATCCAACATCCACTATAGAAAGGAAGATCTACAACACTCTGAGTAAATTTAAAAGTTTCTTTCCAGGCAACGAACGATCACATCTGACGCCACACTACAGCAAACCACCGCATCTCTACGGGCTTCCGAAAATCCACAAATTAGACATACCACTGAGACCGATCACCAGCTCCCGGAACTCACCAACCTATATGTTATCGAAATATCTCCTACCGATACTACAACCCTTACAAGGAAATAGGAGTTCATACGTCAAGAATTCCAAGCACTTCGTAGACACCATCACAGATGTTGAACTTGGATCAGAAGATCGTTTCATCAGCTTCGACGTGGAGAGCCTTTACACCAATGTCCCTATAGAGGAATCCCTTAGCATCATCAAAAGGAAATTCGAAGAGGATAATCAGCTCCACGAGAGGATCGACATTCCCATCCAAGCAATATTGGAATTACTGCAGTACTGCCTACACAACTCATATTTCCAGAAAAGGGCCGATTCTTCTTCTCTCCAATTATCGCCAACATATTCATGGAGTGGTTCGAGAGGCGGAATACAAACCAAAGCTGTGGTTGAGGTACGTGAATAACACTTTCATTATATGGAATCACAGAGATAAACATCTCCAGGATTTCTTCTCGATAATTAACAGCATCAGGGATTTGATCAAATTCACGATAGAAATGGAAACTAACAGTGCCTTCCTTTCGTCGATGTGAATAGAGAGAATAGGCAATGACTATCCGCACCTCTGTCTATGGAAAGAAGACACATGCGGGACAGTATCTCAACTACAGCTCCAACCATCCGAGTTCGACAAAGAGAGTGATCGTGAGAACATTGGTAGAAAGAGCGATGCACATATGCAATGACGAGTAGTCATTAGATGCCGAATTAAACCACATCAGAGAGAACCTTCACCGGAATGGATACCCCAAGAAACTCCTAGGAGAAGTATTGAAACAACTTCAGAGACCGAAGACATATGAAGAGCAACAACCAAGCACAGTGATCTGCCTTGCATAAATCAGAGGTGTCTCCGAGAAGATCAGAAGGATCGGAAACAAGTTCAACAACAAGAGCTGCTTCCAATTTGGCAGTACTTTATGGAGTTTCCTTACCAAGACCAAACTTGACAACAGAAATGCAATCAGTAAGTATTGTATTTATGAAGTTCCATGTGAGATTCCTACATTGGTGATACAAAGAGGCCATTATCGGTAAGATTGGATGAACTCAACGTGGAGAAACATCAAAATCGGGAATTGCTGACCACGCCTGGACTGAGCACCATCGAATTCTATGGGACGACGCAAGTGTTCTACATAAAGAGGAGCATCGGTTCGAACGGAAGTTCAAAGAGTCCGCCTACATCGAAGCCAATAACGCCTTTAGTCAACCAAGCGTTGAGATCAAGAACGTATGGAAACCACTAATTGCTCTTTCTGGCGGACTGCAGCGGCGCGAAACTTCGCGCACCACATTTTCTAAAACTGTTCACACGGGTAATCTGATAATTCATAATTTCTCAACATGATGAAGTGAAAAGAGCTTGTTGTTGTTTAAGAAATGGTAGTTGGGAGCGTTTTTATGGGAGTACCTTTTGGTTTTGAGGCAATTTTTGATAACTGTTGAAAAATATGAGCGGTGCAATTTCATGAGGACCCCAATTTTCAATGGGATCTTAGCTAGAGGCTTCCTCTGGTAAGTGCTGACGACATTCGTCAATTGAGATGTTTGTTTGATTTTCATGACCAACCTTGTTCGATTGAAAATTCAACTCTATTTCCGCCATTTTTAAACCGATTTAAAAATGTTCAAAACTATCATGTCATGAATTCAAAACTATTTCGCACAGTAAAAAATGTAGAGGGTGTCATGAAAAAAAAAGTTGGGGTCGTACATTCCAGGATTCTTGATATTCTTTATTTTATATATTCATCCGTTGGTTCCATAAAAATAGTATTCTCATTGATGTCTCGTAGAGGGAGAGTTCCCAGATAACACATGGACATCCAATGGATATCCATTGGACATCCTTCATGAATTTTATGGATGTACTATGGACATCCAATTATATCCAAAAGATATCTTATGGACATCTGATGGATGTCCAAAGTGGATCAACCTGTACATCCATAGAATATCCTTCGAGGATATCCATAAGATATCCTCCAGAGATGTCCATAAGATATCTTTCAAAGATATCCATAAGATATACTTCATCCTTCAGGGATATTCAAAAGCAATCTGAAAGATTCCTTGAGAGATATTCTGTAGCAAAATGATCGTTGTTTTTCTGGTCTTGGGATTTTGGCTGACATATGAGCTCTATGTCGGGTGCCATATATGTGATCAATCTCAGCTAAGATATTTCCTGCGTTGTGAATTCTTGTCAGAATTGTTAGAGAGAACATTTTGTTCGATGTCGAATATTTGTAATTGATTGTAAGATATCTTTCGGGGATATCCATCGAAGATAAAATATAGTAATAGCGATCTGGAGGGAAAAGAAATAATGGTGTTGAACAAAAAGAATGTATTAATAAACTCTGGTATCAAAAAAAATTCTCATAAACTTCGGGGTAATCAACAAATAAAATGTATATGTAAACTCTAAAATAAAAATTAAATATTAAATGCAGAATAATCATAAAAATAAAGTTACAGAAAAAATAGAATGCTATTTTCTTCGTCCATCAGGTGTTTCCTTTATTCTAGAAGATGACAGATGCCTTTCTTTGGCCCTTCTCAGCCAAGCTTAGATGGCTTCTTCAGTAGCTTTTTGATTTTCCGTCGGATCACTGAGGTTAGCCGCTTCTGAAATGATATGTGTATATTCACGGGTATAATTGATGTTGAAATCTCCAAAAAAATTTGAGAAATATTATGCTTTCTTTTGTATTCGAATACTGATGTTGATAATATATACCACTGCCATAGTTTTTCTCTCTCTTTATTGGTATACATATCAGCATTATTGACATAAACTTTTCTTGGAAATTTTGCATTCTCACTGAACTAGCAGTCTGTTATGAGGCAATACAAATTATTATCAAATAAACAGAACAACTGAATGGGCTTTCCACCTAGTGATAATTCAGCCAGTTTTAGTTGTCCAGTTCATTTTTTTTTGCTCCATACCAGCAATATTTGGAGGCAAACATATTAGTGAGCATGGAAGAAAGGCATATTTTTGAGATTTCATTTAGGTTCCTAAAAAAAGAGTTCTAGAAAAAGGAATAGAAAAACATACAACTTACCTACAGCAGCTTTGAATTTCGATCCAGTTCCCAAATATTCTTCCGAAAGATCCATTTTTTCAGTGCAATCGATAGGAAAATGTTCGAATCTACTGATGAATCATCTTCATCACATGCCCACTGTTGTAGGCATTCACACCATTTTTAATCTGGGCACTGTGACATTTGAAAAACTCGTGTATTGTGGCAAATGTAACGACGTGCTTTTTAGCATTTCTGAAAATATCGAAACTCAAACAGCAAACACATAAATGCATTGGAAATAATGGATGTTTATAGGTTATTTCCTTTTCAATTCATATTTACCTGTATTCGGCCAATATATGATTCCCTTTGGAAACAATCAATTGCTACAGATGAAAACCATTATGTCCAGACCAACAGGGTATCAAAAACGAAGGAAAATAGAAAAAAAACACGACTTTTGTTTGGATTCAGTGTAAGATGTCTAAAAACCCTGGTGTATTCACTGATTCGATTTTGTTTAGAATTTTTGGGGGACAACAAATGAATGGCGTTAAATTCTGCTTAGAACTTCATCAGTAGATGTCGCGGTTGAGGAATGTTTGTGTCACGCTAAATCGGCTAATGTCAAACCTATGAAATTTTATTTTTCTGTCAACATTACATTATTGTTTATTGCATATTTCTATGCAAAAAATTGTGAATTGATCGTTTACAAAGAATGTATATAGTTCTACGAAAAGATTCCATATAGAACCGTTGGCGCGAAAATGATATGAAATCCTTGAAATTTACTACAATGTTTACATCTATCAGAATTCAGATGAGATTTTACTTGAAGTCTACCTGGCGATTTTTCCAAAGTGATTTCTTCTCAAACGGCCTTTTTGGGATCATGGGAACTTCCACGAAGGAACGAGAAAAGGTAGGAGAGTGGACTGATCTCCCTAGATGATGAATCGGATGAATTGACTTGAAAACTGAGGGGATTGGAAAATGTCCCCGATGACATTGTTCCATTCCGATACAAATTATTACCAAGGCATTCACTGCCCATCTCTGCCGGACTATTACCTCTCTAACAACCTTCTGACCTGAACAAAATCAGCGAGTTCATTGTAGATATCATAAAATCTGTTGATGAAGTTGATAAATCGATGAATTCTGGTCTGCGAAAATCTAGGCTCCTTCCAGCTATGACTTCTCCGGAAAAGGTGAGCCCTACTAACAAAGGTGAGGAGAGAAAATAACCTTAATCAGCTTCACTTTTATTTTCCAGTAACACTCGCATGAGACAATCGGAGAAGGAGAGCAATCTAAACCAAGCAAGAACAAGGCCCACTCTCAAGATCGATAAGGCTTATGACTATTATTAGGATAATTTTACCTTTTAATAAACACATGAATTTCACAAGTAAGCATTCTATGAAGATATCTTGATTTTGGATAGTAAATTCCAAACCGCCATGGCTCTTTTGAAGAAAATATCCACTAGATTTAGAATTTTCCAATACTTTTACTCAGAAAATTGTCATCTCATGGGAACATTTTAGTACAAAATATTTGACTTGCTAGTTACCAAATAAATTACAATCACAAGTTGAAAAAAATATTACAAATTAATTTATACATATACGAGTCATTTTACTATGAAAGTAATTTCAGTTCTTGCAATAAGATAGTCGTATTGTCTGCTAAAATAGTGAATACATAAAAAGTTTGTTATCAGTAATAAACAACTTTTGATGGAAAAGTTAAATTATTCCAGAAAGTGAAATAATTTATTTTCAATAACATATGTTCTCCCCATTTTTATCCACGCAGAACGCATCAGAGACACAAATCACAAAAACACCCTATGTGGTCTGTAATTGCAGTTCACTGAATTATGACAAGAAACGACGTCGGCGCCATCTGAAACTCTAGATAACTCCCTTTATCAAGTGGGCTGGTGTCCCCCAGTTTGTCCCAATATTTTACAGGTATAAGTGAATACACCATGGTTTTTAGACATCTTAATTCAGTGCTATGACTATGACGTTCCTCAACAAAATAAAATGACAGACGTCGCCAGTAATTATGCGTCATAGAGAAACTAAAAATAAAGAGAGTTGTCAAAACTGCAGTAAAAGTTGGCACCACGTTTAGACAGTGGCGACATATCTCGCAACTGGCCGAACTAAGTACAGTTGGTAAGACCGATTGAGATAAGGCGGGTTTTTCAAATTGCGTTACTTTTATATGATTGATATGGTATATATTTTATAAGTGATCGATTTGCCATTCTAGTATTCCATATGAATGGTTGTATCGTATGAAATACAGGAATGGCAAATCGATCACTAATAAAATATATACAGTAATCGATTCGTAGAATCTGTTAGTTCGTTCGTGGTTAAAATAAAGTATCAAAGTAAATCTTTATTTCATGATATCAAGAACAAAATTCAACATCTTATAAAACAAAAATAATAAGTTGAACACTATAAAAATACATTTTATTGTATCTAGGACAAGGTACAACTACAGACAAAACAATTTTAAAACTCCGAAAAACAACAAAATTAAAAATATTCTCCAGTTGCTTATCATCAAATCAACCCAAATAAAAACAAATTATATTTACAACAAACCTTCAATCATTTTGTTAATTTATTAGCACAAAGGAGACCATGTACTTCGTACTTCCCCAAATGGTGATAGGAAATGGAAACTGATGGATGGAAATAAGTACCAGTTTTTGAAAAAATTTCTGCAACTGATGGATGGAAATAAGTATCAGTTTGTGAAAAGCAGCTTTATATTTTACCTTGTGAAAGAATATTTCGAGGAATTTCAGCGTCAAATCGAATAACAAAACATTCCATTTTCGACGTTGGGTTCATAATTCAAGTCCATGGTATAATTTCTATAATTAATTTTTTGATGACAACAGTAGAATTATTCTGAAATTATTACGTGTTTGTCATTTTCTGACAAATGTCGAAATTGGAAAATTATCATGTCATCAGTCGTCGGTGGATTGCGGGCAGCGCCTCCATGCGCGACTGGCCGTACCAAAAACTTGGTGGTCAAGATCGCCAATGTTTCAAACAGTCTCTTTATTTTTAATTTGTCTATGTTATGCGTATAGTATGGCCTGTCGCAGACACATGTATATCTGTTCTGTGGTCGCAGAGGGTGCCCGCGACAAAGGTACAATTTGTGATTGCTTTGGATATCTCATGGCCATCCCTAGGATATCTTCTGGAGGATATCTATTTCAAATCCGTCGATGGATATCCATTTCAAATCAAGTAGAAAAACGAAACGTGAGATTTTTCCAAAAAAAATTAATCCATATGTACGAGCATGAAAGAAACTCAGAAATTGACACAATAAAAATCAATCTTGCAATTTAAACTTATCCATATTTGCTCCGGATATCTTATGGCCATCCATATGATATCTTCTGAAGGATATCCATTTCAAATCCGTCGACGGATATCTTATGGATGTCCATTTCAAATCCGGGGATATCCCGACCAGAATTGGACATGAAATGGATATCCATAGGATATCCTGTGTTATCTGGGTTGAAGTTTTTGTGATTTTACTAGCAAGGTTTTCCCCTAATTCCCCATCATTTCATAATCAAAATATGTTAGCAACTGATTTTGAAATCTACCTATGGTTTCGATACTCTGTATTGTATTTCAACGAATAAATTTTTCAAATATATTCTGCCGCTAGGAAGTTGTTATGAGTTTTAGGTAAATTGCAATTGCGAATACTTTTTTCGATAACCGACAAATAAATTACCGAGAATACATCTCTTCGTCACGGACTGTTGAAGCTGTCATCCGAAGATAGTTACATATTTCCTCTCTTCCACCCCAGTGGATTTAAGCTAAAAATTATACTTTATGCCATGACCAAACGACTCGGACATCTCAGTTATTACAGAGGCGCTCTTTTTGCACCCCACACCCCTCATACATTATGTATTTCGGAGCCCTTCGCTCCGTTCGCTTGATATATAAGTAAAGGAAATTATTTCAGCACTGCCGTACCTAGTCGCTCTTCGGGTGGAGGCGCACACAGGCATGGCATAAAAATATTGAGTGTCTTTGATTCTCCGCTGAAAGCTGTCATTAAAATATGGATTGGAAAACTAAGATCCCGCTAGTGTAATAATAATAATAATAATAACTTTATTGTCCCAAGAAACATTACATGTTTATGGTTAGGGACTAAACTAGTTATAAGATAAAAAAAAATACATATACAACATGGAAGTAGTCAAAAACGAATAGTTCAAGAAAGTATATATACTAAGGTGTAACCAAATGAACATTTTTAATTATTTTAATTTGTAAATAAAAAAAAACATATTTATAAATTTTTATCCAGTTGATTGAAGTGTATATTTCATTTCGATTTTGAATTTCGCCATTATTTTAATTTTTTTTATGTTGTTAGGAATTGAATTATAAATGATTATTCCATTATGGTAAATACATTTCTTTCCAATTTCGGATTTAACATTACTAATGATAAAAAATTTGTTTGCCTAGTGGCATGATTATGAATTTTGTCCATTTCAGTGAAACTTATATTAGATGTTTTTTTCATTTTATTTTTGACAAAATGAATGAAACAACAATTTTTTCGAAAAAATTGGAAGAATAGAAATTGGCCTATAATTATTTGAATCATTTATTTTACCACTTTTGTAAATTGGTGACACCTTCGCAATTTTCATATCATTTGGTACTATACCTTTTTCAAATGATTTTGAGATGATAAAGAATAAAATTGGTGATATTTCGAATTTGACTGCTTTAACAATTCTTACACTAATTTTATCATAACCACAAGCTTTTTTTGGATCTAAATTTTCAATGACTCCTTCGATTTCAGATATACTGATAGGTTTCAGGAACATGGATGAAACACTTGATATATCATTAACAGGTTCAAACGTTTTGGGAATAGCAGATGGTAATTCACTTCCGATATTTACAAAGTGAATATTAAATGCCTCACAGATTTTGATTGGATCTTCAATTTTAACATTGTTTGATTCCAAACTTTTAACATATTTATGATTATTGTGATTTGATGTATTATGCAACAAGGAGTTTATACCATTCCATACTACCTTGGGAGTGGAATTGGTGAATTGCTCTTGATAATATTTGAATTTCTTTTCTCTAGAGATTTTTTTAACAAGTTTATTGAGATGAGAATATTTTTCTAAAAAGTTATCTGAAAGTGGGTCTTTTTTTTTCTTGTAGAAGTATTTGTCACGTTCTTTTATCAATTTTCTATGTATCATCAAACCATGGCTTAGATTCTTTTTTACATTTATATTTTTTTATGAATGAACAGGAGTCAAAAACTTCTAATAATTTTATATATGCTTCATTTGGATTATTATAAAATTGAATTGTATGATTTAAATTTATTAGTTCCTTTTTTAATCTTTCAATACCTCCTGAAAAGTTTGAAACTACAGCTGCACCAAGCAATGTATGCATCGTTACATTATTATAGTGACGTGGCAAATGCACAAATGCTTACACAACTGTAGAAAATACTCCATGGAAATGAGATTGTTGTTAAGCGACATCAAATTTCGTGGACTTACAATGACTTTCTTCTATCTACCACTACGAAAATTATATATTTCATTACAAATAATAATCCAGGTAAACGTCAAATTCACCATTGGTGTGAAGTTAGCAACGAAATCTCATCCACGAATTATTATTTATTTATTTACGGTAATAACCATTACAACCCAGTACAATTACATATACCTTACACATAATTTACAAAATACAATACAAAATACCATACAACACAATACAATATACAAAAAATATACAAAAAAGTTTAAAAAAATTTTGGGTTACTATATATATCCACAAAAACTTTCACTTTGCAGAACATCATTAATGCCCTTATTTAAAAATTGTGGTCATACGTATAAGGAAAAAATATACATCCACTACTCAGCAGACAATTATAATCGTTTTATGATAAGCAATAAGTCCCATACATTCATCTAGTATTGTTGAGCCAAGTGTTTGTTTTTTAGGTCACGTCTGAAAGTAGAAACTGGTATGCCGAAGTAGTTCAAATCTACTTCATTCGCATTCCATACCATTCTTGTTAGAGGGCTGTGGAGTCCGTAGTTACTGTGATGATGTTTGATATGAAAGGTATCATTAGATCTAGGGCCAAAATTATTAGTTTTAAACTCAATATGAGATAGGAGATCTAGAGAACAAACATCACCTGCTAGCAACTTGAACAGAAAACATAAGTCGGTTTCTATTCTCCTGTTCTCTAGAGTAGTTATTTTTAATAAAGAACAAATGGCTGCGTAGTCATAGTCATAGTTGTTCCCCTGAATTCCTAGTTTGTATGCAGAAGATATTAAAAATTTATGTTGAACAGTTTCCAACATGTTGATATAAGTCTGATAGTAAGGGTTCCATACTACAGACGCGTATTCCATGTTTGAACGGACAAAAGCGCAGTAAAGAACCTTAAAGGAGATGATTGAGAGGTCTCTGGATACTCTTTCAATGTAACCTAGCATCTTACGTGCTTTCAGGGAGATCATTATTATGTGTTGTGAAAAAGATAGTTTATCATCCAATAATACCCCTAGGTCATTCATTTGAGTTACTCTTTCGAGGTCTAATGAGTTGATGGAGTATGAATAATCTATGGATGTCCGACTTCTGTTGAAGTTTATGAAGAAGCATTTATTAAGGTTCAGATCCATTCCATTGGAGTTGCACCAATGAACGAGGTTATTGATATCACTCTGTAGTTCAAGGCAATTGATATCATTTTCAATAACTTTAAAAAAAATCAGATCATCTGCGATAAGTAGAAATTGAGAGTTCACTAAACTGAGGGCAATGTCATTGACAAATAAGTTAAATAGTAGTGGGCCACAGTGACTTCCTTGAGGAACCCCAGATTTAACTTCTATGATATCTGAAGTATAATTGCCAATTTTAACCCACTGGTACCTGCCTGTTGAGAAGCTTTGGAGCCAGTTCAATAGGTTGCCATTGATACCATATGCATTCAACTTTGTAATTAGTAGTTCATGATTTACTCTATCAAATGCTTTCGAGAAGTCTGTGTAGATAGAGTGAACTTGACACCCCTTCTCGAAAGCATTCAAGATTGTATTTTGAAAAGATAGTAAGCTGGTAACAGTGGATCTTCCCTTACTAAATCCATGCTGCTGATCAATGACCAAACTTTTACACTCCCAAGATAGATAATCTGTAACAAGCGAGTCCAGCATTTTAGGCAAGCAGGACTGCAAACAAATACCTAGAAATTAGAAATACCTAGAAATTAGAGATATCCTCAACACTACCTTTCTTGAAGATTGGTCTTATAAAACTATATTTCCAAAAATCAGGAAAAATACCTAGGTCAAGACACATATTGAAAATCCTATGCATCGGAATACTCACAGAGTAGATGCACCTCTTTAAAAAATATGGAGGGATACCATCAGGACCACATCATTCACTATCTTTCAGACTTGAGATTTTATTAAACACTTCGCTCACTGATACTTTACACCTATTGGCATTAACCGTACTGTGATACCTTAAATCTGAAATAAGATTATCTGATTTAACATATACAGAAGATAGATTTTCAGCAAATAAATTAGCTGTTTCAAAGCCACTCATACTTTTTTATTATGCAAGTACATTTCTCTTGGAAAATGGCATCTTGATTTTTCATTAGCGAAACGCCAAAAGGACTTGCAATCAGATGCTAAGTCCTCTTCTATTTTTGCTAAATAGGTGTGGTAGCACTCCTTGGTAAGTACTTCACACTTTTTTCTTAGATTTGAGAAATTAATATAATCTTGATGATTTCTGGATTGTTTAAACGATTTATGGGCCATTTTTTTGTGCATTATGCTGCTTTTTAGCTTCCCAACGAGGAAATTTGGGATTCGGTTTGAGAATTTTTGTAGGTATGTAGGTCTGCATTAGGGCAAATAGTATATCATATAGTTGGGCAATGGCAGTATTAATGTCATTCATATCCAAGTAATTATCCCATTCAATCATGGATAAGTGGTAATTAATAGACTCATATTCACCCTTCCTGAAGTCGAAGACTACCCCTTCAGTTTCCAATATGTTGTCCAGATGGCATGTGGGTATATCAAAGACGCAGGAAGTATGGTGTATGCTATCATGATGCAGCAGATCAATAGCTGGAAGCCCCGAAACTGATTCCAGGTTGGAAAAAATTAGATCTAGTAGAATATTACGACTATTGTGAACATAATTGTGTTGATATAGATTTAGGAAACTAAATGTTTCACATAAAGTAAAAGCAGGTGAACTTATAGGACATTGGACAGTAACTCCAAGGTTTCCATTGGACCACACTGCCTGAGGTAGATTGTAATCCCCAGCAATAAACATATTATGATTAATATAGCTTTGCATCAGTTTCTCAACTTCTTCTGCATGGAGCGAGTATTTATCTACAGTGGAGTTTGGTGGGAGGTAGATTCCACCAATGATGATTTTGCTGGTACCATGCACTATCTCAACACAACACTGCTCTAAACGCACATTTGTCTTGATTAGTTTTGGGTTCAAATTGATTTTAATTGCTAATAATACACCTCCTTTTTTCTCACTAGCGTAGGTTGATCTGTCGCATCGAAAGAGCGAATACCCTTGAATTGATGATTCTATTAAACTTATATCATCAGATAACCAGGTTTCTGTTAATATTATTACATCGTAACTAGTCTGAAGCACAAGATTCTTGAAGTTCTGAAGACTTGACTTCATGCCTCCAACATTCTGGTAGTAGCAGGAGAGAAAAGTCTTAAGCTTCCCATTCATCTTAGGGTTGTTTGTTAGGTTTTCAATAATCTCAGCATTTTGAATTACACCACAGCTATGGGTTCCACTGTTGATAACATTTGCCTTATTCCTCTCACAATTAAATGTAGATTCACTTAGAGTTTTATCCCTTTGGTATCTCTCTGAGTCAGGGTTTAGGATTAGATGTGGATTTGATTTTGAGGATGCTGTGTAATTCCTGGCATCCTCTTCCTGGCAAAAAAAGATACCAATGCACCATTCTGACAAATAGAAAATTTTATGTGTAGCATTTTCTCCCGTGATCAATAAATTTGTGTCATCAGCATAGTTGATGTTGTTTTGCCGATTTCCATTTGGTATTATGTAAGAAATGTCATTCAGAAATATAATGAATAGAATGGGGCCCAGAATGCTCCTCTGCGGTACTCCCCTGGGAAGCTCAAAGGGGAGTATTGCCATTTGTGTGTACTATTTCTACAATTTGCATACGATCTGTCAAGAACGAGTTGAACCAGTTTCCTCTGATACCTAATTGTAGAGTTTTTCTAGCAATATTGATGATCGATGCAGTCAAAGGCCTTGGAGAGGTCCAGAATATTCCGCATGAGACGTCTCCGTCTTCTAATGCGTGTACCACTTCAGTTGCGAATTGAAACAGTGCAGTGTCAATAGATTTTCTTTTTAGGTAGCCATGCTGGTTTGTTAAATATTCACAAAAGTAACTTCATTTTTACACGCTTTATATTAGCTTCACTTGTATGTTTGTTTGTAACCGACTCCTTTGGACTTGATTTTCACCCACTTCCAGACGTCCGAATGATTTGAAATTTGGCAGGTGAACATAATTCCGGTGACGATGCATTAAGAAATTTTTGTGTGAAAAAAAAACAAAATAGCGGCTCCAATATGGCGGACGAGTTTTGTGATTATGGGCTGATTTGCTTCAAAATTGGTATCTGAGGGTTTTCGTGGTCGAAGATGATGATTCTTCTGTCAAAATTGGAAAATTAAAGATGGCGGCTCCAAAATGGCGGACGAGTTTTGTGATTATGGTCCGATTTGCTTCAAAATTGGTATCTGAGGGTTTTGTGGTCGGAGATTATGATTCTTCTGTCAAAATTGAAAAATTAAAGATGGCGGCTCCAAAATGGCGGACGAGTTTTGTGATTATGGTCCGATTCGCTTCAAAATTGGTATCTGAGGTTTTTGTGGTCGGAGATTATGATTCTTCTGTCAAAATTGGAAAATTAAGATGGCGCTCCAAAATGGCGGACGAGTTGTGATTATGGTCCGATTCTATTCAAAATTAGTGTGTGGGGGTTTTTGGGGTCGGAGATTTTTACACGTTACACGCAATATGGACTAAAATGTTAAAAATAAAATTATAGTTTGAAAAAACTAAAAAAACACGCTTATATAGCAATGAGGGCCAAAAAGTTAAAAATAAATAATAGTTTAAAAAAACTAAAAAACACGCTTTCATAGAAAACCAAACTGAAAAACACGCTTACCTATATAGCAATAAGGACTAAACAGTTAAAAATAAATAATAGTTTAAAAAAACTAAAAAACACGCTTTTATAAAAAACCAAACTAAAAAAATTTAAAAATAAGAAAAAATTTATTTTATTTAAAAAAAAGCGTGGGGTGCATGGTTACAATAATTATATAGTACATTACACACCTAGTGCAGTGAAGTAAGAAATGTCTCAGATCACAGGTAATTGATACCATGCACCCCATGCTGTTTTTTAAATAAAATAAATTTTTCTCTTATTTTCTATGTTTTTAGTTTGGTTTTCTATAAAAGCGTGTTTTTTAGTTTTTTTCAACTATTATTTATTATCATGGATATTCCAATTCACTATTTCTATTCAATTGAGAATCCTCCCTTTTCCAACTAGAAGAAGTGTATGCAAATCTTTTTTTGCCTGACTCCTTTTCTGTAATATAAAAACTGCCTTCAGAAAAGTTGAGCTACACTTCCCCCAATATGTTATACCATACCAAACTTGGGATTCTTTCAACACATGATAAGCAGTCTTGATGATGGAACAAGCTCCTTAGAAATACCTTTGACTGCATAAAGCCAGTGGAAATCTTACTTCTTAGTTGTTTATTGTGTATATAAAACTCCAATACCTATCTATATAGAGTGCATTTGAAAGACAAAATAACAGTCTTTGTGATATTGAACAAAAGAAAATTTGAATCATACCAAGATTTTATAATTTTTATGTCTCTAGATATTTCATCATCAATGCACCTAGTGTAAGTTTACTAGATATGTTAACATTTCATAGATCATTAATGTATACTAAAAATAGGATTGGACCTAGAACCGATCCTTGCGGCACTCCAGGGGCTATTTCAGTTTTTCTTGATGTTTCAATGGTCTGACTGCGTCCTGTAAGATATGACTCAAACCAATCGGGTGTTACTTTTTCACAACAATATTGATGAAACCTATGCAGTCAAGTCAAGTGATCAGAAATTGAGGAAAACATCGGAATTTTTTTATAGAATCGCGAAATTTTCGACAAACAAGTGCTATAAAACAACCTACTTGCACGGTCGGAGAAATCGTTGCTTATGATCCATTCTATTACGTCATATTAGCGAAATGATTATCACCCCCTCAGTTTTTCCATAAGGGAGAAAACATTTGAAAAATCTGATTGAATCACGAAATTTTCAAGAGAGAAAGTGCTATAGAACCAGTTCTACCATTTCTGCAGACTGCACGCTTTATCAAATCGTTGCTTATGATCCATTCTATAATGTAATACCAGCGAATTGATTATAACCTCCCCAGTTTTTCATAAGGGAGGAAAACATTCAAAATATCTGATTGAAACGCGAAATTTCCGATAAACAAGGTGTTTTGAAATAAGTTATACCAATTCTGCAGATCTGCACGGTGAATCAAATCATTGCTTATGATTCATTGTACGATGTGGTAGAAAAACATTTGAAAAATCTGATTAAATCACGAAATTTAAAATTTTTCAATTTCGTACATGAGAATAACATATTTTTCAAATGTTTTCTCCCTTTACGAATAAACTGAAAGGGTAATAATCGTTTCGCTAATACCACATCCTAGAATGAATTATGTGCAGCGATTTGATCTACCGTGCAGGTCTACAGAATTGGTATAACAGGATGTTCATAAAATCAGATGTGGAATCATCTGCGACTGAAAGATAAACTTTAGTCACTATCTTCCATCGTTCAAGATAACCTGTTGTGGGGTATTCATGTTGAAAAGGGAAACATTCTCAATTGAATATTGAATAGAAATATTTTTCTGTGTATTGAAAAATCCACGATAAAAATGAAGTGATTTTTTGTGAATGTCTAACAGAAAACAACTACTTCCCCGGCTAAAGCTACGCTGGACATTGAACTACATCTGATAGATATGCTGAAAGGACCCTAACTCAAAAGAAAAAATCTGAAATTGAAAATTTGCATTTTTATTCAGATAGTTATTTGATTTTCTATTCCAGTCTTAATTAAGAACTCATATAGATGAATGAAGCAGAGAAGAATGTTTTCCAAAAAATAGTACTCACTGGAAAACATTTGTACCATTGACGCAAGACAGGCATCGCATTCACTAGGTCTTCAATACATTTTTGTCGACTAAAATCTATTTCATTCGTTTGAAAATATGAAGAGGATGATTTTATGAATTCAAATCATTTCAATTTTTTCTCGTATTAAGATCGTATATTTTTTTCCCGGTGGACTCAATAGTTCATCGCATGGGACATATATAAGAGGGTTTCTAGGCAACGATAAAATTTGCTGAAATTTGAGTACGTTACACCTAAGTCTGAAAACCCTGCTACTTCCACTTATACCTGTAGAAGTTTGGGATCGACTTGGCGACACTTGGCCTACTCGATAATGGAGATTACTAGCGTGTCAGATGGCGCCAATTTCGTTTTAGTTTCAATTCAGTAACAGGGTATATTTATTTCCTCAGATTTCTTTTTGAGGCGAACTGTTCGCTGGTTCTAATTCTAGCTTTGCTATTGGTTGAAAAAAGTCATCTGTCAAACTTCACCAATAGCAAAGCTAGAATTAGAAGCCCCCCAACATTACACTGTCGTGTTGTTTTTCGTATTTTGTACCATTTGAATTTGAGGTTAACTGCATTTTGACAGACGGAGAATTGGAAATGAAATTGTCATTAAATTGCAGAAAATATAAAATTTAATGCATACAATATGATGAACTATGGAAATATCATTATTAGTCAATTCGTCAAGATTTGTACTTGCTTTTGGTACAGAATACAAGTGAAAATTCGAATCTGCGGCTTTATACTGTCCACACAAAATACAAATGTGGCCCATTCTACAAAAAGTATCCTTACACACTACACTACCTGAAAATAAACAATTCCTCACGCACTGATGAACTGATGAACGAGTGATTTTTTAAAGAACAAACTCAGGAATAAGCTAAGCAAGATTTCAAATCAAAGAGATGGAAAACGCATAGATACCTACAAAACACTGAAAATAATTCCATATAAGATGCTGCAGATGTCAGAAATTAAGTTCTGACATTAAGCGACGATATAGAAAAACATTTTTGGACGGCGCCATCTACCACAGAGACAGAAGCTCTGTTGAAGTAACAGGTGGTGTCCCCTCGAAAATCTAAACAATATCGAATCAGTTCATCCACCAGGGTTTTTAGACATATTACCTAAGGTATATTAGATTAATTCTACGCGACCACCATAGCAATTGCATTAGTTGATACAGGGTGAAATCGAAGCTTTCTTTTTCTTGTCATGTAATAAGCGATTTTAATGTAATAACTTGTAACGCGATTATCAAGAATATAAACTTGTGATATTTCTAATAACTCTGCTGACCGGGGGATTTCCAGCCAAGAAATATTCCCTTAAAACATTGAAATGTAGATTGCACAAAACCCACCATAAGGATAGTTTATACCTGCGATTTTTCGAGAAACCTTGTTGACCGAGGGTTTCAGGTGAATATATTTCATTGAAACAGTAGAAAATGATTGCATTAAACATTTTATTATAAAACAAATTTCAATCACTCCCCTCATGGGGGTAGTTTATACTTGAGATTTTTTGAAGAACTTTGCTGACCGGGGGTATCCAATGAATATATTCTATTGAATCGCCGGAATATGATGACACAAATTCCACAATTTCTTGAAGAAACTTACTTCGTTACCTCACCTATAGCTGTACAATTTTTCGATATTTTTTGGTAAATTCTTCTCTACTTTTCGAATGCTAACACGGCTTCAATCAGCAGCATATAGCCTAATTGACAGCTGCTATCTACTTCTCTTTGCTGCAGCTTATGTGATGCCGTTGGAAATGAATAAAATTCACACGTACTATTTTTGGTACTATTTTTGCAATCGACTACACAGCAATAACGAGGGCTCATTGTTATTATATGATGTTGCCACTATGATAACCAGGATTATTACCTACTCCTGCCACCATGGGCGCTGTCATAGCTCCATCTATCCCCTCCAGCCTAATGCACACACACACAGCGAATAATGTCGTTCTTTGTAGAAATTATACGGCACAAAAAAGGCTAATTCGCACTATGTTCAACTACTCCCCATTCAAATCCACAATGCCGTGGGAATAAGCAATGATCGGTGCGTAATAGGCACGTGATTTGCAAAAATTGCTTCATATTAACAATATAAATGTAAACTATCAGTATTTAATGCGGCCCTCTACCACGGTAGTGTTCACGTGCTACCATCATCGTGTTATTGTTTTAAGCTACTGAATTGCGGTTTCGAATATTTTATAACGTCCAAGAGAGTCTTGTAGGTGCTATTTGATCCTTAACGGGATTTCAAAATGTCTGTGTATGTATATTATTTTCAGTTGTAATATCACAAGAGAGTGAGAATAAAGTGAAAATAATTCGACAGATTTTCGAAAACTAGTTGCAAGGCAATAGACACGAGAGCCCAACGGGTTCGAGTGGCTATTGCCAAAAGGCAACAAGTTTGAGAAAGTAATCATGAGAACTATTTTCTACTTTAACGAAATCTCGTGTGGTATTCTATAGATGATTTTTTCATGTTACGATCATAAACATATTTTCTCGCACAATGATACAATTTACTAAAGGTTTTGATTCATTTCTGACTTTTCATGCGAATTGATGACAGACGTCAAATTGAAAATATACGTTGTCAGAGAATAAAAACAAAACACCTCTTATTATTTCCGCGGCAATATTCTAGGTAGAATATTCCCACTATAATAATGTTTTGATTGGCCAAAATGTACATGGATGATTTGAATTGAAAGTTTCCATTGGTTTCTAGAAATGTCAAAAAATAATCTGGATAATAATAATAACGTAATTACAATTCATTCACAAACAGCAGGCCATTTTATATCTGGAAAATTACTTATCACCCGAGGTGTACCTCAAAGATCAGTGCTGGGTCCCCTGTTGTATATACTTTATACCAATAACGTTCCTGAAGTGATTAGTGAATATATGGTTCAATATACTGATGACTGTTCGATCATATTCAGTTCTGATGAACAAGAATCAATAAGATACAATATCACTAAAACTTTAAATACACTGGAGGAATATTTCACCATGCACAATCTGAAGCTGAATACCAATAAAAATCAAATCATCCCCTTTGGTCATAAATTGAATATGGACAGCTCCAACCACGGCACAACATCCTTAATTCCAGTATCAAAACTTTATTTTTTGGCATCACGTTCGATTCGAAGTTAGATTGGAAAAGCCACATAAGTGAACTGTCAAAGAACTTATCGAGATACTGCTATGCTCTGAAAGTCATCTCACAGAACATATCCTCAGATGCAGCCTTGATAGCATATTATGCATATGTTCAAAGTCATATTAGGTGTGGCATCATTTTCTGGGGAACATCTACTGATGTTAAGAAGATATCCATACTCCAGAAACGCTGCCTAAGAAACATCTTCAATATTCCACGAAGAGTCAGCTGTAGGTCTGTATTCATGGATAAGAAGATTCTTACCTTAACAAGTATATTGTAACGTAAATAAACTTAACTTGGTTCTAATAATTTATTTCACACTTATTCTACAACTTAATTTATATTACTACGCCACTGTATAGCTCGATTGTATGGGCTCGTTCAGACTGTGTCTCTGAGACTTGAGGGTTGCCTATTTATCTCCGATACAGCATTCTCGATGTTTCGAATTCTTTCCGTTGGCGACCGGCGTGTTCCAATTGTTTCCAATATTGACCGTTGTCTTCCGCGGCAGAGCGCACTGGATGGTTCTCGAACATCTCCGGGGATGATCTCATCGCTGTCGACGGCAACATGTGGGCGACAGGTCCGGCCTAGGTTCGTTACATTGCCCCCTTCTTAAAGACATTTCGTCCCGAAATTTCATCCTTGGAGTGTGACGATATCTGCATGACTCCCCATATCTGCACCGTGAAGTTCGATGGAAGTAACACTCCATGGTCTTCATGATCGGTCGTGGAAGAGGGTTACAGCAAACCAAAATCTTGACGCCGCTGGATCTGAATATCGCCTCCAGCATACTTCTTATGACTCTCCAGTCCAACCCATCAATACCACAGGACAATTTTGGAATTGCTAGATCCACCAGATTCTGGTCCACCATAGTATCTCTTAGTTTGGTGAGACTCTTCCAGACATCTTCATAGGACGGTTTATCTTGGGAATGCCTCTTGGTAACTAGGTAGTAGATGTTTCTCTGGCCTTTCTTCAACTGTAGCACCCCACCAACTTCTGGATTCTGCTCCCGCAGTGTTTGGAGTTGACCAAATTTCTTGGAGAACACTACGGCGATGCCCCTGGACATTCGAAGATCTTCTGCCACACAGTGCGCTAGTGCGTAGTCAGCAGGCACCTCGAAAAGGTCTCGTGACTCTCTCTAGTAACTCCCATGTAGAACTTTCTGCCCGTTTGAATACAAGGACATAAACTTCTCGAACGTCATATCATCCTCCGGTGGCTTGAGGGTGCGAACTTGGTCATGGTTTCCAGCGTAAGGGCCAACCTGTTGAAATGGACGACCCTTGGTTTCCTCGGGTGGCTTATGGATTCGGTACACAAGGTCGTTTATCCTTTTCACGATCTTATACGGGCCTTCCCACGAGTTCCGCAACTTTGGTGATGGTCCACGACGACGTTTGGGGTTTGTACAGCCAAACCAGGTCATCAACCTTAAATCCTGCCGGCGTCGGCCTTGATGTCATAGGTCTTCTTCATTTTCTCGCTGGCACTCTGGATGTTCAACTGAACTCGTTCGTGGATGTCGTCCATTCTCTGCCGAAGTTTGCTGACGTAGTCCTCTCCCGCAGTGTCTTGTCCTGGCGGTATCCCAAACTTCAGGTCACAAGGCAGTCGCAGTTCTCGGCCCATTATAATACTAGCAGGAGTTTGACCGGTTGACTCGTGTACTGCGGATCGATAGGCCATCAGGAACAAATGAAGATACTGGTCCCAGTCTCTTTGATGGTCAGAGACAACCTTGGACAAGTGGCGGTTGATCGTCCTGTTCATCCGTTCCACCATTCCATCGGACTGCGGATGTAGGGCCGTGGTTCTTGTCTTGCGGATGTTCAGCAGTAGACATATTTCTTGGAAAAGGTTGGATTCGAAATTTCTGCCTTGATCCGAGTGCAGCTCCATTGGAATACCGAATCGGCATATCCACTCTTTCACCAAGACGTCGGCGACGGTGATGGCTTCCTGGTTGGCAGGGCATAGGCTTCCGCCCACTTACTGAAGTAGTCCATTGCCACAAGGATGTATTTATTCCCGTGGTCGGATACGGGAAACGGGCCGGCGATGTCAATGGCGATTCTCTCGAACGGGCTGCCTACGTTGTACTGACGCATCGGGGCCTTGGGTCGTATTCGAGGTCCATTGCTAGCAGCGCATACAGCGCACTTCCTGCACCAGTCCTGACGTCAGCTTGACAATTGGCCCAGTAAAACCGTTGCCTCACTTTCTGCAGGGTCTTCGTCACTCCCAGATGTCCTCCGGCGACTCCATCATGGATTTCCGCAGCACTTCCTCTCTTCTGTTCCTGGGAACAATTATTTGGCGTCTGTCTTCCCACCAATATCGGCCTCCAACACACGTTTCAGGATCCCATTGTCCAGAATAAGAGAGTTCCATTGTGCCCAATAGGACTTAACAGCCGGCGAGTAACCTGCGACTTCCTGCCATGATGGTCTTCGATTGCCCTTCTTCCAGCTGACGACTAAGCCAAGGTCGGGGTCTCTCTTGGTCTTTCTGGATCTTGCTGTCATTCCAGTTGTCATCCATTGCCGCGGTTCTACAAAGTGTTGCTTCTTTCTCTTCTGCTCGTCGGCAATGTGAGCAATCATCTGACATGGTCTTCGCGACAAGGCATCTGCATTCTTATGGCTAGTTCCGGCTCGATGTTCGATCTCGAAATCGAATTCTTGGAGTCTCTCGATCCAACGTGCTACTTGACCTCAGGATTTTTGAACTGTAAGAGCCATTTGAGAGCTGCATGGTCAGTTCTCAACAGGAATCTTCTTCCATACACGTACTTGTAGAAGTGTTCCACCCTTTACAACAGCTAACAGCTCTCGCCTGGTGACACAGTAATTGCGCTCTGGTTTGCTAAGCGTCTTGCTGAAATAACCAATGACCTTCTCCTGTCCCTCCTGGATCTGAGATAGACAGCTCCAAGTCCCACGTTGCTGGCGTCCGTATCCAAAATGAATTTCCTGTGGGTAGGGATAGCTCAGTATAGGTGCGTTGATCAAAGCTCCTTTCAGCTTCCTGAATGAGTCTTGACATTCTTCGGACCACTGAAACTTTGTTTGGCCTTCCGTGAGCTTGGTCAGTGGTTTAGCGATGTTGGCGAATCCCAGCACATATCGGCGATAGTATGTGCATAAACCAAGGAAACTTCGAAGTTGGTGAATGTCTTTTGGGATGGGCCAATCCTTCACATCTTTGATCTTCTGGTCATCCACTGCTACTCCTTCCCAGAGACAACGTGGCCGAGGTATCGTACTTCTTTTGGAACAGATGGCATTTCTTAGGCTCAGCTTCAATCCGGAGTTCCTCAGTCGCAGGAATACTTCCTCCAAGTTTTTCACGTGGTCCTCAAACGATCTGCCGACCACAATTATGTCGTCGAGATACACTAGACACGTGTTCCATGAGAGTCCCTTCAGTACTGTTTCCATCAATCTTTCGAATGTGGCGGGAGCATTACAGAGCCCGAATGGCATAACGGTGAACTGCCACAATCCTGAGCCGATGGTAAAGCAGTCTTTTCTCGATCTTCCTGAGCGAGTTCTACTTGCCAGTATCCACTCTTCAGATCAAGGGTCGAGAAAATCGTGGAACCAGCCAACGTGTCTAGGGTGTCATCTATTCTCGGGAGAGGGTAACTGTCCTTCTTCGTGACATTATTAAGTTGGCGATAGTCTACACAAAAGCGTGTCGATCCATCCTTTTTCTTCACCAGTACGACTGGAGAGGACCAGGGACTGTCAGACGGTTCGATAACTCCTTCTTTTCCCTCGCTGACTTTTTGTCCCTCTGCCTTTTGGCTAGATTACTTTCCCTTTGTCCGTTCCGATCGTGATTTTCCTCCTGTCGGGCACCCCCAGTATCAATCTTGTGCTGGACCACATTAGTTCGACCCCCTTTTCCTTGTCCGGTATCGAAGATGTCTTGGTACTTTTTGACTAAATCTCTTAGTTTGGGCTGTTGAGCTGGTTTTATGTCTTTGGAAGATATGGCAACTAATTTCTAGTTCTGTGGGCAAGTTGTTGGGTTGGCTAATCATACCTCGTACGCCCCGGATCACGGATGAAACTGACGAGCAGTGCCCCAAAATTGTTCCTTTCTTCAAGGTCACTGGGAAATAATTGACATTCATGACCCTTACCGGCACAAATTTGTCAGCACGCAACAAGGTCTTCCTAGTGCAATCCCTCGTCCAATTTTCTCATCATGAAGTTTGGGCTCGAACATCACCACGTTCCACTGCTCGCACTCCCGTCCAGGCGAGCCTCCAGAATGGTTTCAGCCCTCTCAGGTACGCTTACATCTTCAGCCAACAGCACACGGATCAACTCTTCACTTCTCCCATGAAGTACCAGCTCTTCTCCGTTGACACGTAGGACGCCGTCTTTGAAATCCAATTCAAACCCTCTGGAATTCATGATGTCCATTCCGATGATTGCATCGTCTTCGATGTCCGCTACAAGTGCCTGATGTTTCACTTTAGTGTTGCCCAAAATTATTTCAATCGGTAGCTCGCCATATACAGTAGCTGGCTCCCTGTTGCGTGCGTAGCTTCCAAGTTGTCGGTTCAATCCGTTCCGGTGTTCTGGCAAAGGAAGGCCTGAGAATTGTCCTAGTCGCACCTGTATCTAGCAGCATGGTGCAAGGCTCGTTATTGATGAGACCGTCTACGAAGACACCCTTGTTCTGTCGTTGAAGCATAGCGACATATGCTTGTTAACCGGGGCTTGCCGGACACATGCCGACGATTGCCCCTTCTCATCGACCTTTCTTAGTTTTCCTGCATTGGAGTCGATGAATGTTGGACATTTGCTACGCACATGTCCAATTTTGCGACAATTCCGGCATCTTATATGTCTTTTCTCAGGCAACACTTCCTTCATCACTTTTCTTATGGCAGCTTCCAAGTTAGCAGGCTCCTGTGAGTCTTCCTCAATCGTTTGAACTTTACTTTGGCTTTTGCAGCATTGTTTTGCTGCCTCAAATTCCAAAGCTCGTGCCAGTGCGTCTACGAGATGTGTTGGACGAGCTAATATCAACGCTTGTCTGGTTTCTTGGTCACGGAGTCCATCCAAGAATGCCTGAACCGCTAATCGCTCCATTACATTTTCCGGTATGGCTGGATATGCGAGACGAACCAAGCGTGCAATGTCAGTTTCGAATTCTTGTAAGGATTCGCCCGATTTTTGGCAGCGATTTTTCAGCTGGGAGGGCGCTTGTCTGGTTTCTTGGTCACGGAGTCCATCCAAAATGGGCGTGGCCATATCGTAATTCTAGATGTTTAATCAGCTGATCATAGTCCTCCTGTTCTTGGGCGGTAAGAGTTTGTAGAATATTCGTCGTTTTCTCCACGTAATGCAAGTGTTAGTGCTACAGCTCTTTCCCCTGCATTCCATCCATTTGCTTTGCCGCTGCTTCAAACTGTCGGCGGTAATTTTCCCATGGAGTTTTTCCGTCGAATTGAGGTGGCTTCATGGAAAGCTTCCCTATTTCAGAAATGACCTTGACATCTTTTATACCCTCTTGAACTTTATCCAAGTTCAAACTCAAGTCCAGCATTGCATTTTCGTTAACCATCTCTGTGGAGGGCGCACTATTAATTCGTTTTTCCAGCTTACTGATCGTTTCCTTCATTTTATCTACCTCCGTGTTCATTTGCTCCCTAATTTTATCTATCTCTGTCTCAACGGTTCCCATTCTTTCTTCTAGAAAATTAGCCATACCACACAATTCTTTTTTTGGCCTTCTGTGTTTTCCAGGAACTTCTCTTCCAGGCTTCTTGCATTTTTTCCAGGCTTTTGAATTTTCTAGAAGCTTCTCTTCCAGATTTCTAGAATTTTCTTGAAGCTTCTCTTCCAGATTTCTAGCATTCTCTTCCAGGCTTCTTGAATTTTCTCGAAGCTTCTTCCAGATTTCTAGAAAGCTTCTTCCAGATTTATAGAATTTTCTTGAAGCTTCTCTTCCAGATTTTTAGCATTTTCTTCCAGGCTTCTTGAATTTTCTTCCAGTTTATTCATTACCAAACTTAAATCACCTCCGGAACTCTCGAATAAAAATGTTTCGGGGTCCCCCACCTTCTTGTATAAGTCCTTCTGCAAGTCTTTCCTGGAGTACTTGCTTTTACCTGTTGTTTCCAGTTCCCTTTCCTCCAATTCCTGTCTCAATTCCGCTACCTTCAAATCCGCAAGGCGCACTTTTCTTGAACACATTTTGTCGTTTTGACGAGGTATCCGTCTGTTTCTCACTAAACAGTTTATTAGTTTGTTAAAAATTCACTTCGCGAATTCTTTTCTCACGGGCCACCAGTCTATTGTCTGTTTCACTCGAAGAGTGTATCAGTTTATATTCCCACGCACAATTGTCCACTTCGCGAAAACTGGCCACTGTCTATTTTCTGTTTCACGCGAACAGTGTATCAGTTTATATTCCCACGCACAATTGTCCACTTCGCGAAAACCGGCCACTGTCTATTTTGGGCGTACAAAAAGGTCTATCAATTTATTTTTCTGACTATCCACTCCACGATCACTTGTTTATTTTCAAAATCCCACTTCTGACACCAATTGTAACGTAAATAAACTTAACTTGGTTCTAACTAATTTATTTCACACTTATTCTACAACTTAATTTATATTACTACGCCACTGTATAGCTCGATTGTATGGGCTCGTTCAGACTGTGTCTCTGAGACTTGAGGGTTGCCTATTTATCTCCGATACAGCATTCTCGATGTTTCGAATTCTTTCCGTTGGCGACCGGCGTGTTCCAATTGTTTCCAATATTGACCGTTGTCTTCCGCGGCAGAGCGCACTGGATGGTTCTCGAACATCTCCGGGGATGATCTCATCGCTGTCGACGGCAACATGTGAGGCGACAGGTCCGGCCTAGGTTCGTTACATTATTGATCTATGAAGCAACTATATTTGCTACTGAAAATATGTCCCTCTATACATGCTATAACAGAGATCATAGACACTACTAGAAATAAAAACAATCTTTTGAATATTAGGCCAAGCCTCGCATACATTCAGAAAAACATTCCCTTCTCAGTAATTAACATATATAAGAAATTATCTGAATCGTTAAGAACACAGCCTACTAGGGAGCTGAAAATTAATTTGAAAAACCTTTTCAAAAAAGCATACTATACATTGGATGAGTATTTCACAGACATATTAGACGGGTAATGTTCTCTTCCTTTTCCCTCAATTTATGAATTGTAAAATTTACTATTTTTCTTTCTTCTCCTGATTATATCCAGAAATATAATTCTGATTACATCCAGAAATATAATTTTTACTTATACGTGTGTGTGTGTATGGGTTGTGTTTTTTATCTATTAATAACTTTGTGTCTTTACTGTAACATCCATTTACTTATTCAATGTATCTGTGTTTTTATGTGTTTTTACTTGATAGTTACGTGTAATCTTAATTATATTGACATGTTCTACACCTGAAAAGGTACTTTTGAAAGAACTAATAAAGGATCTATCTATCTATCTGTCTAGGAAAATTAATTTACTGGCAATCTAATTATAATCACAGAACCACATCTCTATTCGTTCTCCCTAAAGCTTACACTAATCTTGGCAAAAATGCACCTCTCTATAGACTGTGCAGAGTTACAAATGATTTAGATCCCACCATAGTATCCAAAAATCCTTCTGTTTTCAGAAATGAAATCTTTTTACGTTATCACAGATCGTTAACGTGAAAATGATATTGAGCATATTCAAAATTACATATAAATCAAACCAATCGAAACGAAAACATGCATATCAAGGTAAAAACGCACCTCTCTACAAACTAATGACAAACTGATGTCAGAATTAATTTAGATTAATTTAATTTGGATTCTTTTCTTCTCCTTCAGTTGATAACTATATATAATGTGTATGGGTATATATGTATATATATATATATATATATATATATAAATAGACATTCTTCATTTGTCAATCACATATTAAAAAATTGTATAATGATAATATTCACTCTCAGAAACTGCTAATATAATGGAATAATTTTGTATATTATTATATTGTTATTAGGTTTTGTAGCTCACTTAATTCATTAATAGTTGAAATTGTAATCAATTAATGGAATGTATTTTCTGTAGATTACATATGAATAAAATAAAATAAACATCTGGAAAGACTCAAACAGTGCATCCATCGAATTCGGAAAATCTTGTAATAAAAACTGATTTCTTAAGCATATTCAAATTTCCCGAATAAATGGCGCAAAAACTAAAACACTATTCATTCCAACGGTTCAACAATTTGCAAGTGTTTTCATAAAGACGCCTCAGCGATCCCGACCATCCATAAGCGTTTGTTGATGTTTCCGTGTTTGTTTGAGGTTGAATGGCATCGTATGTAAGCATCAGAAACTCAAAATTCGCCCAAGCGATCCCAAATCATCCGGCCTGATGCACCTGATTTCTCACCCTTCATTTTATACCGCTATATATATATATACATGCTCCCCTCTAGCCAAGTTTCTACCAAAATATTTACACACCGAGATGCTCCACAATAGAAAACAATTTTTTCAGTCCAGCCTGGAATAACTGAATGTATACACGATGTGGGCGAAATTTGAAGCAGTACAATGGCACATAATATTCTATGAGGACAATTCAAACAAAGATGATTATATCATGAAATATATATTTCATAAAAAAACACTTCTATGGAAGAGTTATTTTGGAGCATGTAACAGTTCCTTCGTGAAAAATAGTGAAATGTAAGTCGCAAATTTCAACTCTGCCTAGGAAATGAATTCAAAATGAGGTGAAAAGTGGTAACTGAACGTCTGAACATGGTATTCATGAAATAAGAAAAAAAATTATTTTATTAAAAAAAAAGCGTGAGGTGCATGGTATCGCCTCGGTGTGTAATGTACTATATGATTATTGATACCATGCACCCCACGCTTTTTATTAAATTCCTACTTTCTAGTGTGGTTTATTTATAAAAGCGTGTTTTTTTAGTTTTTTTTAAACTATTATTTTTATAATTTTTTTGCAAATTAAAAAATGGAATGATCTTATCAAATTAGGAAATCATAATATTCGACCCCAACAACCTCCACATACCAATTTTGAATAGAATCAGACCATAATCACAAAACTCGGCCGCCATTTTAAAGCCGCCATCTTGAATTTTTCAATTTTCACGAAAGAATCATGATCTCCGACCACAAAAACCCTCAGATACCAAATTTGAAGCGAATCGGACAATAATCTCAAAACTCGGCCGCCATTTTGAAGCCGCCATCTTGAATTTTCCAAATTTCACAGAAGAATCATAATATTCGACCCCAAAAACCCCCACATACCAATTTTGTATAGAATCAGACCATAATCACAAAACTCGTCCCCCATTTTGGAGCCATCTTGAATTTTTCAATTTTGACAAAAGAATCCTAATCTCCGACCACAAAAACCCTTGGATACCAATTTTGAAGCGAATCGGACCATAATCACAAAACTCGTACGCCATTTTGTTTTTTCTTCACACCGAAATTATGTACACCTGCCAAATTTCAAATGATTCGGACGTCTGGAAGTGGGTCAAAATTGCGCCCAAAGGAGTCGGTTACAAACAAACAAACAAACATACAAGTGAAGCTAATATAAAGCGTGTAAAAATAACGTTGTTTTCAACTAATTTATCACGTCAATTTCCGATACGTTGTTCCGTCTTTGAATCCTTTCAAATCATAACGAGCTTTCATCTTGCCAATATCAATCTCTTCCGAGCTGTTTCGTGAATTTTTGACAAGCTGTCCCTCGAGTCATCGCCATAGTTCCGCCTACCTCTTTGGTGCTTGCTGATTTGAACACCAAGTCACAAGGCAATCGGAGTACCATTTCAAAGATTATATACCTCGAAATTAATTCAGCCAAATCAAATCCCAAATATCATCGAATATACGACCATGTTGCTTGTATATTCAGTAGTAATACTATAAGTACTTCAAATTAATCAGGTTATACATCGAATAATTACAAAGAGTGTCAGTTTGACAGTTTGAATAATATGACCGCGAAGCGGGAGGATTATTCTGTCAAACTGACACGATTTGTAATTATACAGGAAGTTTGAGATGTATAAACGTATTTATTTTGTACGTATTGTATTTTATACGATTATTTTTTGAGTAAATTAAGTAAATATAAACAATTCATTAATTCAAATACAAATTGATACAATAAAAATTACAATGATTATAAACTACGTTTTTTTCAACTGAGTTATATTCTGCGCTGGAAACGTGGCTACTGCTCATTGAAGTGCTGAAAATACCGAATGTGTCATTACTTGAACCTGTAGCGTTTTTAAAATTGGATCTCATCCTATTTATTATGTTTTGGTGATGTTATTCATCTAACTGTAGGTAGGGTTTGATAGAATTGCTATAACCATGTCCTGTTATTTTAATAAGTTCTTGTTCCGATACACCTGCTTTTGCCAATTGTGAAACAGCAGTATATCGGTGAGAATGATTTGAAAATGTTTTGTTTGTCATATTTAAATTTGCCAACTCCGCAGACTTTTTGGTCCATTTACCAATTTTATGCACTCCAATTGGCATATTTTTGTACCAGCCAAGAGTTTTTTGTTTTCTCCAGCTAGGATTTACTGTCAGAAATAACCTATCTGTTTTAATATTGATGTTTTCGCTTCTTTTTATCATTAGTTCATCTAGAAGTCTCACTGGACAACGACTTACTCCATTATGGTTGGGTACAAGCCATTTATTATCAGCACACGGTTTTGCTCCTCCCTGTGTGGTGTTGGTAAAAATAGGATTATATTGTATTCTTCCAGTTGGAGTATCATCATTTCCAGTTTCCTTTTGAAAATAATGAGTCAAGCATGACGCTCCTTCATTTACTCTCCACGCAAGTTCTACAGAAGATTTTTTTTATTTGTAATCCTTCGGGTGTATTTCCATCCCACGCTTCTATCATTGCTATGTACTCGGTATCTTTGAATGCTGATGCACTAACCTTTCTCTTGTTCGGTAACATTTGAAGTTCCATTCTTTCTTAATTTCTTGCGTTTCGTGCGGCTAAAAATAATGGACTAGAGAATGGATCAATTACTCTATTAAACTCCTTCATATATTTTTCTTGTATTTGTTTTGCCGTTTCGTTCCACATCGTTTTAACCACATTTTCTTTATAATTTCCCCCATTACCTTTTCGCATATTGAAAGCACAATCTTTCAAAATGGATGCTATCATTTCAGTGGAAATTGATTCATTTAGTACATAGTTTCTTCCACTACAAAACGTAAGAAATTGTTTCCATACGTACTTTTTTTGTTTTCACTGTATTATGAGGCTCAGTATTTTGTATTCTTTCGTCTATTGCATTTAATGATAAATCTCCAAATCGACTCATTTTTGAAATATTATTGATAAACGTCCAAATTTGACGGTCCTGTTAGTTTGTGTATTGTTGTATATTGATGTAAAATTTTCGATTGGTGGAGCTACTCTATGTATTATCAGGTCTTTTCGAAATTATACAAGGTAACTTAACTGAATTGAATGTTCTGATTGGTTAAAAATTACACGAAAAAAGTAATCACCAATATACACGCTACTTGCTATAAAACAGGTATTTACCATTTTTCTATACTATAATAAATCTGGGTCATCATGGTATAAGAATTCTCCGATAGGAAGGGGCACTTTTGGAAAATAAAATAGATTGTCGGCAAAAATTGTGGGTTGAATAGTTACTGAAAATATAAAACATCACTGATCATTCTAGTCGATCAACTATAATTTTCTACATGCGGCCAATGGCATGGTAGACTAGGAGGAATCGGCGCATGAGTACCGAAAACTATTCCACCTCAATTTTTTTATGCGATCCTCTTCAAATTGCCCTACTGATGATACAAATGCATGTTGCCATGGGGCAACCCCGTGCCATATTGTTTAAACCGAAATTGTTTAAACAATTGCAAGGAATTGTTATTTTTCAACCGGACAATTTTTTTTTATATTCTTTATTAAAATACAAATAAAAAAGGCTACATGACTTTTCACGATAAAGTTAATATTTTTAGAGATATGCATTTTTAAAGGTTCAAAAAATCTCATATTTGGGTACTTTTGACCCATGAAAAATATATTAAAAAAAAATCGAAATAATATTTTTTTTTTAATCCTTTATACAATAGTCAATAACATTCTTGATAGAGATTTAAAAAAATTTCATTGATTATACCTGTTTTTTAATTATCAATTTCGCGCGCTCACAAGTATGCATCGCTTACCTTTAAGTGTCACCATCTCTCTCTGACTCATGCGCTGCATCGGCCTCTCTGTTTCCTGAATCATTATTCATCATTTATCTTAAAAACTATTAACTTTTTTAAGATTGTTAAAGAGAGCAATGTTATTAACAATTAAATTGTCTACAATTTGTTTTCGACAATTTTTTTTCTGGAATCAATTTTACAAACGTTATTTAAGCATGAATCGGAACATGTAATTAAAATTACTTTTTTATCAGTTTATATTATTTTTTTGTCATTAAAACAGAAAGTAATTACATTGAATAACTTCTTCAAACGAAGGTTATAGATGTAGAAGTATGAAATAATAAAACAAGGTTTAAAAAAAAGGTATTTATTTATTATCAATATCATTTTTATATATTATATTCTTACAGTCTTCTGAATCACAGCCACATAAAAGTATGCAACTAATTTCCAGAATTCCAGAAAAAAATTTGTCAAAAACAAATTGTAGACAATTTAATTGTCAATAACATTGCTCTCTTTAACAATCTTAAAAAAGTTAATAGTTTTTAAGATAAATGATAAATAATGATTCAGGAAACAGAGAGGCCGATGCAGCGCATGAGTCAGAGAGAGACGGCGATACTTAAAGGTAAGCGATGCATACTTGTGAGCGCGCGAAATTGATAATTAAAAAACAGGTATAATCAATGAAATTTTTTTAAATCTCCATTAAGAATGTTATTAACTATTGTATAAAGAATTTAAAAAAAAATATTATTTCGATTTTTTTTTTAATATATTTTTTGTGGGTCAAAAGTACCAAAATTTGAGATTTTTCGAACCTTTAAAAATTCATAGGACCTATTTAATTTGTATTTCAATAAAGAATATAAAGAAAATTTGTCCGGTTGAAAAATAACAATTCCTTGCAATTGTTTAAACAATTTCGGTTTAAACAATATGGCATGGGGTTGCCCCATGGCAACATGCATTTATATCATCAGTAGGGCAATTTGAAGGGGATCGCATAAAAAAATTGAGGTGGAATAGTTTTCGGTACTCATGCGCCGATTCCTCCTAGTCTATGGACTCCATGAATTAACAACAGTGCTCTTTCATTGTGTTTTCAATTAATTTTATGAAATAAAAAATTGCTATTTTTCGAGCCTTTGTCTTGAATATAACTCGACCTGATATTCTAGCTAAATTTTGGCTGTATAATATACAGAAGCATTGTTGCTTTAGAGCAAAAGCACCCCACATCTGCACAAAAAATTCTTCGAGCTAAAGCGCTCTGGTTTTCCATATATGCAGATGTGTCCTGCTATTGCTAGGTAACAATGTTTTCGTATATTGTTATATTATACAGCGCTCGTCTAAAGTCCGTCCCCCTCCTACTAATTGTTGAACCACCTGGTATATCGCAGCGAAATTTGGAGGTCTTAAATGGGAGTTCAAAGTTTCAAAATGGCGTCTGAGCGCCATCTTCAATACTTTTTTTAAATAAAACACTTCGTGTATTATTCCATTTTCGAAATCTGCTTATAATTCTCAACAGTTTACTCTAATACACTTTACTCCTAAATTCAATTGTTTTCGAAATATTAACTTTTGAAAAGTGACATTCCGGTTTAAAATGAAGTATGGATTTTGGACACTTCCGGTAAAACATTTTGCTAACTAAACGTTGTTATTAATTTGTAGTTAAATCTCTTAATGAATTCGACTAATAAGAGGCGTGAAGATAGTTTATTAAGGGTAAACAGTACCGCTTACCGGAAAATCTCGAAGCCTACGAATGCGTTCTGTAAATTCAGAATCAAAACAAATTAATTAGCTAAAAAATTATAATTTATTTTTGAATGACACTTTTATTCAACCCCAACAATTATTTCATCAAGTGATCAATGTGGCCCCCTCCTAAATCTTGACAATAAAGTGCCCTATTATAAATACCTTCTCTCACGTTGATGAAAGTCTGTTCATCTATTTCTTCACGTGTATCTATTATTCTGCGTTCCAACTCTTCTATTGTTTGGCATTCAGTGGCGTAGATTCTTGACTTCAGATACCCCCAAAGGAAAAAATCTAGAGGTGTAAGATCCGGAGATCTTGGTGGCCATTCTGCTACCTATCCATCGCCCAGGAACGTGTGTATCAAGGAACTCTCTAGCCATGCGATCGAAATGGGGAGGTGCCCCATTCTGCTGAAATATGATTTCACGATTTTCAAACTCTTTCTGATTGTTTAATAAAATTTGTCTTATTCGAGGTTCAATTTCAGTTTCTAAAAGATTTCTGTAAAGAACTCCTGTAAGATTGCCTCTGATGAAAATCGGTCCAACAACGCGATTGCCCAAAATCACCGCCCAAACATTCACCTTTTTAGGAAACTGGGTATGTCCTTCTCTAAAAATATGCGGATTAGTATCGCTCCAGTATCGTACATTCTGTTTGTTCATTTTTCCATAATGAAAAAACGTGCATTCGTCTGCGAAACATACATGTTTTAGGAAACCCCGTTCTTCTTCAATTGTTCTTGTTAACCACTCACGAAATTCAACCCTCCGGTCTGGATCATCATCCGTGAGAGCATGCAGAATTTTCATTTTATAGGGATGAAACTATTATTTTTTTTTGGACTCTTTGGGCACTTTTTGAACCTACTCCACAGGATTCAGCAACTGCAGACGTCGACTGCAGACGGATTGATTACCATTTCAGCTACAATTTCTACCTTTTTTTCTTATGAAAGAGGCGGTCTTCCTGATCTTGGAGCATCATTCAGCGTACCAGTTGCTTGGAGCTTATTCAAAAGTTTGCGCAAATATGACCTCGAAATAGGATTCTCGGGAAATCTATCATTGAACATACTGACTGCTAGATGATAATTTCTTCCAGCTTCTCCAAATATCAAAACTGCTTTAAATTTATCGTCTAAACTACGAGTCATGATCACACTTTTCATAGAAAGATTTAGGCGCTCAACGGACTATTTGACAGTTAGCAGTTCAGTTTGACAGTGAACAAGATGTTACCGCGACAACGATTTTTTCCAATGCAAACTCCATTGAAAGCAACATTAGTGTTTTTGGTTGGGTTTGAAATGATCAAAATGATCAAAACTTTTCAAACGTTATTATTTCGAAAACAATTGAATTTAGGAGTAAATTGTATTAAAGAAAACTGTTGAAAATTATAAGCAGATTTCGAAAATGGAATAGTATACGGGGTGTTCTATTTAAAAAAATATTGGAGATGGCGCTCAGCCGCCATTTTGAAACTTCCAACTGTGATTTTTCATGAAAAAGTAGGTTTTTATCTCCTATTTGAGCCCTCCAAATTTCGTTGCGATATACCAGGTGTTCAAAAATTAGTAGGGGGGGAACGGACTTTAGACGAGCACTGTATATGAAAAACAATTGTGTTAATTCCTTCTTTTCGTCAACCTAGGCGCTGTCTTTACTTGGTAGAAAGGTAAAAAAATCGACATCCCTTACATTTAATTCAACATGTGTCGCAAAATTGTCGGAAATCGTCCTTTATTTCCAGGAATATAAATTGTTAACAGTACGGTAACCACTGTTTGTGTGGAATAATTTCCATTGCGGATTCTCTTTTACATCCTTCTTGCAACACTATCTTCACATTTAATTTAAACGGGCAGTTTTCGAGCAATAAAAATGCACGCCTTCTGGCCTCGTGAAAAACCGTCTTTTTATTTATTGCCGTTTTCAGTTAGGTTCATGATTTTGGCTCGGCGGTTTCAGAGCCGTTCACAACAAATGCGGCTTTTCTGCGGCTGTGCTCGCTGAAAATTGTGGTCGGGATTTCACGAAAAGATAAGTTCTTCTTTCTACCGAGAAATTTGTTACAATTCGCATAGCATTTATCCACATTAACATCGTCGGTTATTTATATCGTCTGGCCCCTTTTAACTCTCGGGCTTTGTTTATGGCCGCACTCACTCTTTTAGATTAAAAAGCTTTTTTACGCAGGAAAAAACAGTTTTCGTCATTCAGTTCATCTAATGAATTACCGTTGTACTGAAAATCATCTCGTAAGTTTCGTCCATTTGCAATTCGGATGTTATAATTATTGTCCTTGGTACGTAAAAAAGTCATTTCCACCTACTTCCACCTGACTGATTGTACACTTCGATATAATGAAATCACAAAATAACGAAAAAAACTCAGTCAATACGAATTTTTAATCAATGCTGCATCAAAATCGATATTTGATAGTTTTCAGGAAAGTTGGTTGTTTGGTTTTATCAGAATTTGAGAATTTAAAATGGTGGTGCCATTTGCTTAGTAACAATTTATATTTATATATACAGAGTGACCCATTTGAAAGCGGGCCACCTCTCTAAAACTGTTATTTATTATCCTATTCAGAAGTTTTTTTTTCAATAGATAGAGCATCAATAATTCGAAATAAAAATAAAAATTTCACGGCCTACTTCGATTTTTTTTTGAAGGTCAAAAATCCAAAAAACATACTTTTTGTTAATAAAATTTGACGACGCCACTGGATTTGTGGTGCTTTTAAATGGGTGTGAACAAAATTTCACGATGAAATTATTTTTTTTAACAAATTTTTGGCATAAGTAAAACAAAAATATTTCGAATAGTCGTCATATAAATCACAATCTTGTTAAAAATATCGTTCAAAATGCTCTTTCAGGTCGTTAGCAGTCGAGTTTGTAAACAGCAGTTATTCAAAATGGCGTCAAATTATGTTTCTTTCAAACGTAACTCCATAGTATAGTAGATGTCCATCAGAACACTGCAGTTTTTTGCCAAAGAAATTAAATGTACATCTTTACATCAAATAGTTATCAATATTCAATAATCAATAATAACCAATATTGATAACATAAATGAACTACAACAAAAGAATGGATTGAAATGAGAGTGCCTACACATTAATTTTCGTACTTTTCAACCAAATCCCGATTTAATTCGAAACATTTATTCTACCATTTTCTAATGCTAAGATTGGTTTGGGGTAATATCTGTGCACCTTTTTTTTGGGGTAATATCTGTGCATTCTTTCACGCAGTTCCTCTTTGGTGGTTGACAGTTATTCCAAATATCAATCTTGGTTCCATTCAAACATGCTTGGGATACCACATTTCAAAAATATTATTTTTATTAGGAGGCTTTGTAACTTTAGTTGATAGAGATGACAAGTCATCAGAACAATAGACGAAAAGACACAAATTTGTCAGTGTTAATAGTGAAGTTTATAACTCCTCAAGTACCTACACTAATAAAGAAGTATGGCTGATAATTTGACTTTGCAGGAGAAAATTGAAATAGTAAGACTTCGTGGTAACAACGACAGATCCGAAAGGGAAGTATGTAGAATTTTCAATAACATGCATCCGGAGCGTCGAAATATTAGCAGAGTTGGCCGAATAACCCAAATTTTCAATCAGTATGGAGCTGTTTGTAAACATATTCTGAAGAATAATAATATTGTACAAAGACAAAGACGAAATAATTCTGAACGAATTCGAAATTATTTTGATAATTATCCGAAAACAAGTGTGAGAATTGCAAGTTTGGACATTAACTTACCGCGTGAAACAATAAGGAGAAATCTTAGGAAATATAATAAACCAAAGTTTCTTCACACCTTAGAAGAAGGCGATAATGAAAAGAGGATGGAGTATAGTTTATGGGCTCAAGGAGAATATCTAAATAACAGGAATTTTCTGAAAAAAAATTTGTTCAGTGACGAGGCAACATTCACAACCAATGGAACAGTTAATTCTCAAAATACAAGGTACTGAACGGAAGAAAATCCACATTGGATAATAAATTGCAGAAGACAGTACTCACAAAAAACAAATGTTTGGTGTGGAATTTTACATACCAAAATAATTGGCCCCTTTTTTTAAAGAAATTTGAATAATCAAAATTTTTCGAATTTTTTGAAAAACGAATTTTCCAACGCTATAGATGTACTTCCACTGGCAGAAGAGGCTCATCTTCTATTTCAATTAGATGGCTGTTCCATCCACAATAGCAGGATTGTTAGAGATTGGTTGGAAGAAAATTTTCCTAATCGGTGGATAGGGCGAAATAGTGCATTGATCGAGTTTTCCTCCAGATCCCCGGACTTGACTCCATCGGATTTTTTTTTTATGGGGCTTCTTTAAAGAAAAAGTTTTACAAAACTCGCCCAACGAGCAAAGAGGAACTGCGTGAAAGAATAGGACAGGCTTGCAGAGATATCACCCCAAACCAATTATCGAATGTTATGGTTAACATTAGAAAACGAAACGATAAATGTATCAAATTAAATGGAGATTTGGTTGAACAGTCCGAAATTTAATGTGTAGGCACTGTCATGTCAATACATTCTTTTGAAGTAGTTCATTTATGTTATTAATATCGGTAATTATATTATTGGATGTAAAGATGTGCATTTCTATTCTTTGTCAACAAACTGCAATGTTCTAAGAGACATAACATATCCCACATAGAGTTGTTATGTTCTGAAGGAGTATTTTAAACCATATTATTTACAAAATTGTGATTTATATGACAACTATTTGAATTATTTCGATATCGATATGAATATTTTACTTATGCTATATTTCTGTTAAAAGAAATAATTTTATCGTGAAATTTTAGTCACATCCATTTGAAAGCATCACAAATCCAGTGGCGTCGTCAAATTTCATTTAAAAAAATCGCTAGAATGTTTTTTGGATTATTGACCTTGAAAAAAATTCGAAGTAAGCCGTGAAATTTTCATTTCAAATTTAACTAGAACTATTGATGCTCTATCTACTGAAAAAAAAAAACTTTTGAATCGGATGATAAATAACAGTTTTAGAGAGGTGGCCCGCTTTCAAATGGGTCACTCTGTATATATATATATATATATATAGAAGAATCCTTTTTAAATTCGGGTATGCAGTTAACAGGATTATGGAAAAAAAAGTGTACTCTTTTTTCTATTCAAGCTTTTGAGTCATTTATTGTCTCTTCATCGGGAACTCTACAATGAATCAAATTGAACATTATAAGATTTGAAAAACCAAAAAGGCAAATGTGTACTTACAAAAGTGAGGTTAAAAATCCCTTTCACTTGCAGCAATTTATAAAATACCATGTCACAACAGAGAACACTCTTGGTAAAGTCATATATAGTTAAAACTTTGATCAAAATTGATCAAGATTACTTAAACATAAGTGTATAAACATTTTAAAATTCCAAATGGGCTCTTATTGAGGACATGTTGGATTCAAGAGGCAGTGGTGACCAATGCAAAATGAATGATTATTGAAATATATGAAGTTGACACATGACAAGTATGAAAAATAGATCTAAGACCTGTTGCCAACATACAATGCGGTGAAAAATAATATCACCAAACAAATACCGGGTACCAACTTATGTTAATTGAAACGATTTAGGTAAGTCTCATAAGGAGACTGCCAGAGAAAATATGAGTTTATTAGAAAAAAAATTATGAAAAAATTTGACAAAATGAAAACTTTTTCAATACCCACCCTTCCAGGGGACACAATTATGTTAATGTATTGAATTATGGTCTCTCTCATAAGGAGAACGACTGAGTAAATATGAATAGATTATGCTGAGATTATCAATGTCCGTTCTCGAATTCATTGAATTAGGTTCTTTGAAAATTTGTGTCATTTCGAGAAAAGTTCTCTTTTTTACATTAGATTCATGTTCCAAGATATTCACATTGTCATAATCTGGGTTATGGTTCAAAGCCATGGAGTGATGAGCTAATGAACAAGTTTTTTTAAAATTTCTAATATCGCTTTTATGGGAGGTAATTCTGTCTTTCAATTTCCTTTTGGTTTGGCCAATGTACTTCTTTTCACATTGAGAACAAGGGATACAATACACCAAGTTCGAATTGTCTAATAGAGGATCTTTGTCTTTTAACTTTGAAAAAATCTTGTTCAATACTATTTGGTTTTTATAAGCTATTTTAATGTTAGGAATCTTGGAAAATAATTTGTTGAATTTATAGTTTAAAGATTCTATATGTGGTAAGGTAAGATAAAACGTTGGTTCCAAAATGTTATTATTAGAATTAATTATATTATTATTATTATTATTATTGTTGTTATTAGGATGATCAATATCAATGGAAGACCTACTGAAAATCAGTTTATAAACAAGGTTTCGTGGGTATCCACTATTAATGAAAAGTTGTAAAAGTTTTTTTAAATTGATTGTTCTTAATGAAGTGTGACTTGTTTTGATTACTCTATCTTTCATGCACAAGACCAGATTGATCTTTTGTCTGTGTCGATGATATGATTCGTAATGTAAGAATCTTCCTGAAGCACCTGGTTTGGTATACCAGCTGGTGATAAGAGTATTGTCTGCCCTTCTGATTACTTTTGTATCTAAGAAGGGGACACTCTGTTCTATGTTTTCTTCTTCGATGGTAAATTGCAGTTTTTTATGATAAGAGTTGAAAACAAGTAACAATTCTTGTAGTTTGTCCTGAGGGGCACTTAATATGATGTCATCTACATATTTCTTTAAAAATGGGATCTCAAATTGAATCTTGTTTAAACAATCATCAATGAGATCATCCATTACATATTGAGCGATTATCGGGGAAACTGGGCTGCCCATTGGCATACCTAGACATTGTTTATAAATTTTATTTTCAAAACTAAAAACTGTCGTATCGAACAGGAAATCAATCAATTTTAAGAATAACACTTTGGAAACATTGCAATGTGAGGAAATATCATTCCAGTGTCTGGAGACACTATCTTTTGCCACTTCTACTGTAATGTTATTAAACAAAGATACTACATCAAGACTAATTATCTTAAAATCAAAAGGACGTTTAAAATTCATTTATGAAAGAGCAAAATTCGAAAGAGTCTTTGACAAAATAATTATTGTTTGAATTGTATGACAGTGTGAGTATATTAGTAACAAATTGTGCTACTCCTCTATTAGGACTGTTAATGCCTGAAATGATGGGTCTGAGTTGAAGTGTTGGTTTATGAATTTTTGGTAATCCATAGAACTTGTTAATCGTTCCATTATAAACTCTAAACGAAGGGGCTTCTTCTTTAGAAATCATATTCTTTTTTTCTAGCTCTGTGATCAGTTTGTTCGCTTTTTGTTGAATGGTACTAGAGGGGTTTCCATTTATTGATTGATAGTAAGTAGTATCATTAAGAATGTTAGAAGACAGTGAAGAGTACTGTTCTTGCGTTAGGATTGTCGTCACCTTCATTTTATCACTTACACTTTTTTTCCATACCCCTGTTGACTGCATACCCGAATTTAAAAAGGATTCTTCTTTAACTTAGACAGTCGTCTAACCTTCACAACTTTATATATATATATATATATATATATATATATATATATATATATATATATGAAGTGGAAAATTGCGTCTGTGAAAAATACATGAGAGGAAAAATTGTGGCATATTGGACAAATTATTAAATGAAAGAAAAAAAACATCCTCAAGCGGGAGTCGAACCCACGACCTTCTCATCTCTAGTCAGTTGGTAGAGCGTCTGACTTGAGATGAGAAGGTCGTGGGTTCGATTTCCGCTTGAGGATGTTTTTTTTTTCTTTAATTTAATCATTTGTCCAATATGCCACAATTTTCCTTTTCATGTATATATATATATATATATATATATATATTGTAATGTAATGATAATTTTGCAAATATAAATTGTTTTTATATAATGAAGATAGCTAATAATTTCCGCTCTTCGTTGTGAGCCAAATTGTTATGATAAAGATAACTATTTGCAAATATAATATATTTTGCAGTGTAATAACGTCACTGTTCTCTCGTTACGTTGCTGCCAATTGTTATCACTTTCCTTACCACAGCTACACTCAGTTGGTACGCCTCTTGTCTCAGATAGCCGGTTCAGGCAATTGAGCCACTAGCTACGGCATGATGTTGAATTTCAATCTATTCAATGTTTATAAATACGATTGCTGATAATTGTGGAAAAGAAACGAGATAGTATCAAAAAGCAATTATTTCCTTTATTCAGGAAAACTTAATTTTACCTGGCATACGATAGATAACGTATTCTAAGGTGAATCTACAAATATTCATGGATAATCATGAGAAACAAGTCATGGATTAATAGACAACCTCACTTTTACCTTGAAAGTGAAAATTTCTTTAATAGTTCAAAATCAAATGAAATAAAGT
Source organism: Gonioctena quinquepunctata (assembly GCA_018342105.1). NCBI lineage: Eukaryota > Metazoa > Arthropoda > Insecta > Coleoptera > Chrysomelidae > Gonioctena > Gonioctena quinquepunctata. The sequence continues at coordinate 17,459 of JAFIRS010002898.1, read as the reverse complement.
TCTCCTGATGGGATATGAGTTATTAGTGAAATTGTTCAGTTCGTGATGTGCACTAGGAAAGTTTATACCTGTCGCTGGAACTGTCGCTGTTCAATACACACCCGGATTTGGATTCTCTTTCACTCCAATGCTCTCAGGAACTTCAATACCAAATAGAAGGAACCATACAAATTCAGAGATCAGCTTTGGAATACTTGTATATGGTGTACAAATAAGGTAATGTTGGTTTTCTGCTTATTATGTTGAAATTAATGAATTATTCTTCCTTCTAAACCAAAACGTGGCATTCGTTTTTAAATTATTTTCAGTCTCCTCATGGCTTTGTTTTTCGTCTCCTGGATACCATTTTTCCTCATTCCTTTCGATTTGAATTTTTGAATTCGCGCACTAAATTGTCACATTTTCACTGTTTGGGGATATTTGTCAAAACTTATAAATACAACTATTTTTACTTTCTTATAAACTATATACAATTTCAGTGATAATTGTCTCTGACACTTTTTCGTTCTTATTTTCTCACAATTTCAATCTTACATTTGCCTTCCCTTGGTTTCTAAGAAGTTTGCTGTTCTATCATTGGCTACTTTTAGTTAGATACAATTTCATATACTGTATGTTTCAAGCTTATAATTTTATGGATCACATTTTATTCAGGATGATTTTGTAAATCTAGACTTTTTGTTGTCTTTTGAACAATTATGGGTTGTAATCATTATGACAGTGTATGAAATTGATTGTATTATAGTATTTGGATATTTTTATCTATTCATATTATACAGAGGCTTAATAAAGGAAATAGAACTTCAAAAATTATGTAAAAACAATCTCTTGAAACTAATAGCTATTAAATAATTATTCTTTTTGTGGGTTTTTTCCTTTTAAAATATATAAGTGGTTTTTCATAACATAACAATATATATATATATATATATATATATATATATATATATATAGAGGAGAGGTAGTCTTTGCTGACTAGTTAGGAAAGTTTTTTTCCTAACCTTGAACATAATTTTTTTGATTCATTGCTGAAAGTGGTGTCTTGTCTTAGTAGGAGGTCATCTATATGGTTGGTTGAATGTCTTATATGCTCTGGTATGATCCCTAAGGTCCTACATCTCAGGAGGAAACATCTACGGTTGTATTCTTTGGCAGTTTTAATTTTTATACGTGACCAGTGTTTCATTTTGGTTACAGTTAGAATTCCATAAGTAGCTTGGATGTCTTGATAAAAACTTTTTTTTTTTTGGCACTTAAAAATGATGGTGAAATGAGTGGGTTGAGTACCTACCTATGGCAGACATATTCCTTAGATTCTAAATTGTCGCGACGATTGTTGGTTTCGAATCGAGAATCGGATGAATAACAACTCCATAGTCATAGAAAAAGTATGGTATACAACCAACATGAAATGTCCATTTTTGACTAGTATGAAGTGCGGTACCCATTTTCGGCTCATAGTTCCTATTTCTACGATATATTATTTCCTATTTTCCCGGACTCCCGCTCGAATAAAAACAAAATTGTTCCGGACGTCGCTTCTTCTACTGGTTCAGTCTTCGCACTATTTTTTAGAGCGGCACGCTCTCTGCAGTTACTAACGACAGACTCCTCTACGTTAACCACTTGACTTAATGAAGCTTTGATTTATGTAAGGAGAGCTGCTGTTTGTGGCAACGATACTTTATTAATCCTCGTCTTGGAACGAACAACCACATATTTCATGCAGTGCTTTCGACAAAGGAAGTATTCTCCAGTCTCCTGTCTTTGCTTTCATCGAATCGACAGAAAAACCATCGCAGGAGCAGTATCTTTTTCAGTAACTTATGGGTGATAAATAGTGGAATAATCGGAAATTTTTGGCGATGTTCAGAGTTTCATTTCAATTCATCGTAAAGCGCATTCGCCAAAACGACGAACTGAGAAGAATTAACAAAAGTTCTCATTCATCAATAAGTATATGACACTTTGCAAAACTAGTAACAAATACATACAGGGTATATAATCATGGATTAACGCGATCTACATAAAGAGTACTGAAAGTAGCTTGATTCTGAAAATTCGTGTGGTTATAGCCCTATTCCAATAAATATTGGTATGTTTTGAGGGTTTTTGGGGTCAAAGATCATGATTTTTTTATCAGAATTCACCAATTCGAGATGGCGACGACTTTTGCAATTTTAGTCCGATTCCATTCAAAAGTGTTGGTGTTATTTTTCAATCATTTTTATTTAATTCTTTTTAATGTCATTCATGAAATCCGTCATATCATTGAATTCTGATAAAAAGTGATAATCTACGACCCCAAAAAAACACTCATACCAATTTTGAATGGAATCGGATTATAATCACAAAATTCGTCGCTATCTTGGAGCCGCCATCTTGAATTCGTAAATTCTGGCAAAAAAAGTGAAAGTGAAAGTACAGTTGGTTCTGAAATTAGTGTCATGGAAATCAGTAGTTGGGCTCTCCTTCACAAATAAAGATAAATGTGTTTCAGGGTTTTTGAAAATTCAACCCTAAAGGGTTATAATGAGGTTGAAAGTCTTCAAATGAAAACCACATTTCTATACACGCTTTATTAGCTTCACATATATGTATCTAATCCGAAAATAGCGATGTCCCCCGAGAAGAATAGAGTTTCACTGTTCAATATGCTAGCAAAGAATGGCACCAACTATAGTGAAATTTGTAGGCAAGCTAACAAAGAATATAGGGAAGAACTAAAGGCTATAAATAGAAAATATCATGATGAATTGATTATTAATTCTGACAACAAATCTAAAACAACATGGAAAATCATTAATGATTTACAAAAAAAACAAACCAATAAACATGAACAAATTTTATTAGCAAACACTATACAATATACGGGAGAAATATTAACTGAAAAATTAAATGCTCACTTTACAAAGCCTGTGTCTGAAAATTTCTCATTAGATACTCGATTTCGTGAAAGTAACATCCCACTCAATGCTTCCACTTTTTTTATGCCTCCCATCACTGAAAGGGAGTTGGTACAGTTAATAAATAAACTAAAAAACACTAACCCATGCGGAACGGACCAAATATCAAACAAGTTGATTGAAGTTTGCTCCTCTGAATTATGCACTGTACTTACCTTCCTACTCAATCTGTCAACAGAAAGGGCATTTTTCCAAATAATTTGAAATTAGCTAGTGTAACTCCTATGTATAAAAAAGAAGATAAAAATGATCTAAATAACTCCAGAGCAATTAGTATTCTCTCTAGCATTTCGAAACTATATGAAATGGGTTTAAAAGAGCAGTTAAATGCTTATTTTACTGCGATGGAATTATTATCACCATCACAACATTGTTTCACAACTAATAAAGGCACTGATACAGCTCTTTGCGATTTTATCAGTCGAATAATAACGGCCTATAGCAAAAAAAAGTGTGCTTGGATTGTTTATTGATTTTTCACGTGCGTTTGATTGCGTGAATCACAGTCTTTTGCTGGAAAAACTCTCGAGATATGGGGTTAGAGGATTGCCGCTCAATGTATTGACCTCCTACCTAAAAAATAGGAGACAAATAGTAAAAATTGGGGAGAATACAAGTTCCGAAAAACATATTGCCGACGGTGTGCCTCAGGGATCCATTTTAGGGCCTCTATTATATTTAGTTTTTGCTAATGATTTATTAGTGTATCTAAATGGAAATTCTTCCATTCACTGTATATGTTATGCTGATGACACGAATATACTAGTTATTGAGGATGACCTAAACTCTCTTAGAAATACAGCTGAAAGCACTTTCAGTAAAGTTATCACTTGGACTGAGGAAAATAATTTACAAATGGATACAACAAAAACCAATATGCTACAATTCATGATAAGACGACAACACCATGAGGTAAGTCTGTTTCAGGATACTGAATTATCATTGGATTCCACAACAACAACCAAAATGTTAGGAGTTGTCTTCGACAACAATTTACAATGGAAGCCACAAGTAGATAATTTGTGCAAAAAACTCAGAAATTCCTGCTACTCTCTCAGGTTTCTCTCCAATCACTGCAGTCAAGAGATTCTACTTACGCTTTACTGTGTGAATTTCAATTCTCACCTCAGGTATAGCATACTGAACTGGGGCACAAGTTCCTCTGTGGGTCGAGTGTTCATAATACAGGAATATGCAATAAGGATCATTGCTGAGTTGGGATTTAGGGATTCCTGTAGGGGAGCATTTCAGTACTTAAAAATATTAACAGTTGCAGGACTATATATACTTGAGGCGTGCACATATGTACACCGCAACAAAAACATATTGGCTGCCAACAGACCACCACATACCCATTTGACACGAAATGCCCACTTACTCCTACCCAGTCAACATCGCACTTCACTCTACCAAAAAAGCTATGAATATCTGGGATGCAAACTGTACAACAAACTTCCCGATGTCATTAAAGCTTCAGGAAATGTACTTTCAAGACAAAAGTTAAGCAGCTCTTATTGTCAAAAAACTTCTACACCGTTGAAGAATTTCTTTCGTAACTTGTTTTGTAACGTGAACGTTTTCTTTATATACACCTAGAGTTAGTTATTGTCATATTTTTATATTTATATTTTATATTATTCATTATTATTTTTTGTGACGTGTATGTGATGTTCCTATATACGTCCGGAGATTTTAGATTGTCTCTTTTCGACTATTGCTTGATTTTATTGACGTTTTTCTATTTTTTATTTGTGTTTTCACATTGTTGATGTGCAAATTAATTTGTGAAAATAAAGAAATTATTATTATTATTATTATTATTATTATTTTCGTTTTCAAACACTACCAGTCAGGCCCTTACTTCCGAAGCTCCGACTCATTCGGAAGGGCGCGCTGGTTACATAAACCAATGACCTCTCCCCACACCCGTGAGGTGAGAGATCATTGGGTCCGAGAATCATGTGTCCTGAGCAAACGTAACGATCCGAGAATGACTGCCTTCTGCATGCGGCCGGCTAGAGATTCTGCCGATTTACGGCATGCCGGTATAATTTCCAGGTTTGAGAGTAGCGTTGGCATCATTCCACCAAGGGCCCCTATAATCAGAACCACTATCTTTACAGAATGGTCTGGATAGAGTCTGCGGAGCTCGAAGAGTAAATCTCGATACTTCGTCCGTTTCTCGTCCTCTTTTCGCACGATATTCGTCTCGCCCGGAGCCGAAAACTCTATGACGTATATCGTTTTCTGCTCGCGGTCGAAGAGGACTACTCAGGCTTGTTGGCTTGTATTTGCCTGAGGGTGGGGAATGAGTAGTTCCAATAAATTCGGCACTTCTCATTCTCCACAACGGACTCAATATCCCCCGGAGCGTAGGGCAGCACCGGTGTCTCATCAATACCGTACGAGTGTCGTAAATGATAATACAGCACTCGTAACGCCGCGTTATGACGATGGATATAGGCTGAGACCGCATATACTGTACATGCTGACAGTAAGTGCATGATGGTCTCAGGCGCTCCACGGCAGGCCCTGCATCTTGTGTCAGGGACCTCTATACCCATCACGCGGCTTCGGTAGACGAGAGTGTTGAAAACACCGTCCTGGCAAGCCATGATGAATCCCTCAGTCTCCGACTTGAGTCCACCTGACCTAAGAATGCAAAGGTCAGCCTTTCGGATAAGCCGTGGTCTTCAATTGTTTGTAGAAGATTCCATGCATCGGCTTATCCTTGTGGAGCTGCAGATGTACAGTATTCTCTGCAGCTTTTGTGGACTCTCCGTCGAGCGGGCTCCAACTCGGTGACAGAGTCTTGGATATCCCGCTCGGTGTCGAATACAAGACCGAGTTCATCGGCTGCACGGATTGCTGCCTTAAAAGAAACGCTCCTTTCCTGCATCTCATGGTCTTTGACCATGCAGAGAAGGGATCCAAGCTCCTGATGTCTTTACAGGCTCCATCCAGCACCATCCTGTTGTGTTGACACTCCCAAACTCAAGGAGTCCACGGCCTCCATTGTTTTCGGAGGAGGTACAACCGTGGAACGGACGATTTCGGATGCAAACTACGATGTAGGTGCATCATTTTGCGAGTCTTCACGTCGATTCGCGCAGCTCTCCAGGGTCCACTTCACGACCCCAAAGGAGTAGATTAGTATTGGAACGGCAAGCATGTTGGTGGCAGAAACTTTGTTCATGCCCGACAGTTCTGATGACCAGATCTGCCGGAGTTTCTGCTGATACTTGCCGCGGAGAGCGTTTTTAACCGCCACTACCTCTTGGGTGCAACGTTGTTGCACTCCTAGGTAGGTATACGCCTCTCCGGCATCCAGATGGCGGAGGATACTTCCATCTACCAGCTGCGCGTCCTCTCCATAATCCTCGCATCGTCCTCTTCTGAGATGAACCAGTGCACATTTATCCATCCCGAATTCCATACCGATAGCATGCGTGTACTCTTGCACCACCCTCAGAGATTGCTGGAGATCTCCCTCACCCGAGGCATAAAGCTTCAGGTCATCCATATAAAATAAATGGGTGACCTTATGCCTTCGGTCTCCGGGGGCACCACAGTTGTAACCACGGGTTTTTCTGAGCGCAACGGATAATGGCATAAGTGAGATGCAAAAAAGGAGGGGGCTGAGGGAATCCCCTTGGAACACCCCTCTCCTAAAGATAACCTGCTCCGTTTGGACTTTGGCTCCACCTGATGTTATGGTGAAGCGAGTCTTCCAGAGTGGCATCAACTGTTCAATGCATCTCACTATTTGATCGGGTACCGCAAGGCATCTGAGCAAATGCAAGATCAACTCATGCGATGTTGAATCAAATGCCTTGCGGTAATCGATTATTATTATTATTATTATTATTATTATTATTATTATTATTATTATTATTATTATTATTATTATTATTATTATTATTATTATTATTATTATTATTATTATTATTATTATTATTATTATTATTATTATTATTATTATTATTATTATTATTATTATTATTATTATTATTATTATTATTATGTATGAATGTAGAAAATGGAATCTTTGAAATTAATTTTCAGCCCCTTTCAGACGTCCAAATTATTTGAAATTTTGCACACGTATTAAGAACCGATAGATCGTCAGAAAAAAATAATTTACATTTCAAAGATATGGGAGTCCGGTCCTACCTAGAACGTGGACAGCCGTTTAAAAAATCGCTCCAAAGTTAATTAGTGATTTGAAAGCGTTATCCAGTCGGAAAGAGGTCTTGTTACCCCCGAAGAGTGGAGAACGAACCCCATGTGCATACCCAATTGAAGATCAAACCTACAAACAACCTAGTGAAAATCGACAACCCGCTGGAAATTTCAATCTGGCCTGCAAGGAATCGGTGCTTGCAGGGATCGGTTCTCTCTGGAGAGCCGATCTACTGGAAGTACTGGGCACTTTGCTTGCCTCCATTGATGAGCTGATCAAAATCCCAGCTGTAAGTTCTCTATTATCAGCTAGATCCAAAGAGAATGATGGTTCAAGTGAGCATGCTCCTGCAAACTTTTTTTCATAAAACAAATTATAAAAAAGTTTTTCATATGGTCCCGACTTAATTGGACACACTGTATAAAATAACCGTGATGTAGATCAAGAATGGCATCATTATTATGACAGTTTTCCTAGGGCATTTAAATGAGCCTTTTTTCCTGAGAATAGTGTGGCAAATTTGAGAGGCAGCACTTGTGGTTTGTGGTAGGGACAAACATCAAACCTTCTCCATTTAAGATAGTGTTATTTAAGTGATACAGTTGAATTAATTAAAATAATTAAGTTAATGAAAAATGTTTTGTTCAATAACTACAATTCCAACAAAACATTGTAGTTTTGCGAACTATACTTCGTAGGCCAGTCAAAATAGACCGTCAATTCACATTAATTACAAACATTTCTTTAGCATTGCCGTGTATGTCCAATAAAGACTAAATATAAAAATTTGCACACTCATCCGGTGACCGGAAATTACTCAAATTCGCGTAAAACGTTCATTTGCAATATCTCCTTGGACAAAACTGCAAATATTGTGCAAATTGCAGGTATATTCCCTAACTTATTTTCTACATCCCTTGTAAAATTTGCACACGCAATTTTCAACCGGAAATACGAATAATCCTTGATTATTTAATTAGCTAATTTGTTACAAAATTGCAAACATTGTGCAAATTTGTGGTAAAATCATGGTTCCGTCACCCCTAAAATGCTTTAAATTTGCAAACTTGTCATGTGTACGGAACATCAAAACATGATGGATAACGCTAAAAACAGCCTCAGCGGCAAAGTTTTAGGGGTCACGAAATTGTTTTCGTGCTTTGCAAACTTTGGTGGCATAATTTTAAGTCGCCAATTGAGTTTGCACCTTTTTCAGTATCCCGGAAGATGGCGGAAATGAACATTATTGTTAGAAGCAACTTTGTCCAATTTTTTCTTAAAGTTCTGCTATGGCAGACAAGTCTACGCATAAATTTGCAACCCTATAAAATGTCGGGAAAGGCGGGCAATAGATTATTTCTCTAGGAAAAACTATGCATACATAATATTTTATCACTATATTTCAACTTCAAGCACATATGAATCAAATTTGTGGGTTTGTGATCTCGCCTATTATCTGTTTTTCAGAGAATTATGGAATAAATCTCGTAAAATGTAAAAGAATTCGAAGTACAGTATTCTCTAATGTAAACTCTATTGTTTCATTGAAAATTATCAAGTAAAGCTATGTGTTGGAACTATACAGAGTTGTCATCTGATATAACCATTCGGTGGACTCGTCTAATTTCACTATCGGGCATCATGAAAATGACGATATAACTTGACAATTCGCTTAAAGGACGAAAAAAATACCGGCTTCGGTAATTTGGTCCTTGAATAATTATCCTCTGATAATAAAAAAAAATTAACATTTCGCGAAAATCGCCTTAATTATAATATTCCATTGCTTTGCCGACGTTTTATGGGTTTGCAAATCCATACGTCAACTTGTTCGCCTCTCCAGAACTTTGAGAAAAAAATGCACAAAGTTTGGAATTTTTTGTCATCCGCGGAAATCGACTCAATTGACAATGTTCCATTGCACTGCTTTCCGACGGTTTATAGGGTTGCAAATTTATAGGTAGACTTGTTTGCCATTCCAGACTTGGAGAAAAAATTGGCACAAAGTTTGGAATTTTGTGTCATCCGCGAAATCGCTAATTGAAATATTCATTGCCGTTTCCCGACGTTTATAGGGTTGCAAATTTATACGTAGACTTGTTTGCCATAGCAGAACTTTAAGAAAAAAATGCACAAAGTTTGGAATTTTGTGGCATTTGCGAAAATTGCTTCTAACAATAATGTTCATTTCCGCCATCTTCCGCGATGCTGATAAAGGCGACTTAAAATTATGCCACCAAAGTTTGCAAAGCACGAAAATATTGTTTGCAATTTCGTGACCCCTAAAACTTTGCCCCTGACACTGTTTTTAGCGTTATCCATAATTTTTTGATGAAAAGTTTGCAAATATAAAGCATTTTAGGGGTGACGGAACCATGATTTTACCACAAATTTGCACAATGTTTGCAATTTTGTAACCAGAATTAGCGCTAATTACAACGTAATCAAGGAATATTCGTGTTTCCAGATGAAAATTGCGTGTGCAAATTTTACAAGGGATGTAGAAAAGAAGTTATAGTCTAAGAGCCCGTGAACCCCAGATCTTCGTTATTTTATAAAAGCTGAAAGTTTGTCAGCGCATGCTCCCAACACAGGTAAGAACGATGGACCATTATGAAGTTTGGGTTGCCCTGGCTTTGGCAGGTAAACGGTACTAAAGGTGTGTAAAATACCGATCTAACTTCATCAAATAATAAAGTGCGATTTTTTGGTATTATCTTCAGAATATTATTAAAAATCACATTATTCATTGCCAGACACTTAACATCCTGGCAACCCCTTGCCAGACACCCCTTTTGATTTTTATATATAATACTTGAGTAATAAGTAAATGATGTTTCCTCATTAGCCAGACATTTTTGATACTTCCAACCCCTTGCCAGGCAAGCATGTAGGGTAGCTATAGGAGCGAGCGCGAGGCAGTATATATATGGGTGGGTACGAGTGAGATGCGCTTGTGTTGTTTAGTATTTAATACATGCTTACATCAACTAAAACAATAATATATGCTATCTTCAAGTATTATTAATTTAATATTCATTATTAATGATAAGAATAATATTAATTATATTATTACTTACGTTATAGTGTAATAGCTGGTTTTTATATATAATACTTGGGTAATAATTAGATGATGTTTCCTCATTAGCCAGACGTTTTTGATAGTTCCAACCCCTTGCCAGACAAACATTGTAAATCTTGAGAAGAGATTCGTGATTAGAATGACTTATGCAAATAAACTTTTTGGCGCAGATTTATATAACTGATAATCTATGTAAATTTTAAAAACATCTTAAGAAAAGACATTCGATGTAAAACTACCTTAAATTGTTAAAATTCAATTTATTCTGTCAATAACAGGTTAAAAAAAAAAGCCAAATAAAATATTTCTCAAAAATTTAATTAAAAATAGGTTAATGACATGTATGTGAATCAATTTTACGCCGTAAAAGACAGAACGCCGTCAGAGCTCGTGCTTATAGAAAAAGAAAAAACGATCTTGGTGAGTAAACATAGTCTTTATATCGAATTTATTAGAATTATCAGAACTTTTTGCTGGTGCTTATTTTGTTGTTTATGTATTTATTTCAATTTTGAGTACTTGAATTTATTATTTATCTTATTCCGTATGAATATAGTTGGAGACCTAGTTATCATTTCGCACAATCATTCCCATTTTCCAAGTATAAAATTAAGATTGATGATGCGATTTTAATACCCTAAATCGAATATTTTTCCAAAAATTTTTAGTTAAATGTCAACAATGCGAAAAAAAGTTTCACTTATACCGTGGTTTCATAAAACCACACAATATTTTTATTCGTTGTTTGAAATTTATTTTTTCTGAGAAAATTTACTAATTCGAGTTCAGTCAACTCATATAAAATACTTTTTTCTCAAAACCATCGGTACAATACACTGGTAGTTTGTAATATTTTTTAATACACAATCACTTTTATTTAAAAAGTCATATAAACAAATTGTAAACATATAATCTACGTATCATACACCAATAATATAGAATTTACTTTATAGTCTGTATACATTCGAAATATTTTATGTTATTAATTAATAATGAATATTAAATTATAATACTTGAAGATGGTATATAATATTATTTTAGCTGATGTAAACATGTACTGAGTACTAAACAATACATGCGCAGTAGAAATAACAACTGCGCAGTGAGGGATCGCGGTAGACTTGACTCGTCATCTCACTCGCACCCACCCATGTATATACTGCCTCGCGCTCGCTCCTACAGCTACCCTACATGCTTGTCTGGCACGGGGTTGGAAGTATCAAAAATGTCTGCCTAATGAGGAAACATCATTTACTTATTACTCAAGTATTATATATAAAAATCAGCTTTCATACTATAACGTAAGTAAAATTATAATTTCATGAACATTAAGGGTGTCTGGCAAGGGGTTGCCATGATGTTAAGTGTCTGGAAATGAATAATGTGATTTTTAATAATATTCTGAAGATAATACCAAAAAATCGCACTTTATTATTTGATGAAGTTAGATCGGTATTTTACACACCTTTAGTACCGTTTACCTGCCAAAGCCAGGGCAACCCAAACTTCATAATGGTCCATCGTTCCTACCTGTGTTGGGAGCATGCGCTGACAAACTTTCAGCTTTTATAAAATAACGAAGGTCTGGGGTTCACGGGCTCTTGCTCTATTAGGGAATATATCTGCAATTTCCACAATGTTTGCAATTTTGTCCAAGGAGATATTGCAAATTCACCGGATGAGTGTGCAAATTTTTATATTTAGTCTTTACTGGATGCCTCAACATCCGGCAGTGTTAAAGAAATGTTTATAATTATTGTGAATTGGCGCTCTATTTTGACTGGCGTATCGGATTATCGATATCCAGAGGAAAACGTGTTTTTATACCATTCGTAAAATCCCACATTGATGAGGCTAGATGTAACAAATGGATCCATGCCTCGAGGAGAGTGGATTTAACAAAAGAAAAAATAAATGAATATTCATACGTTTGCTCTTAACATTATATTGGTGGTAAAGGTCCAACTGAAGAAAATCCTGATCCAGTTTATGCAACGATTAGTGAGGTAGGTTGGGTAAATGTTAAGGGGTCGTGCTCATGCTCCCTGAAAATAGCGGTTTTACTTTTCTTACGTGTTTTTGCCACCTGAACACATACACGCGGCGGCCTCTTACCGTTTCCAAGATATATTGACTTTCTCCAGAAATATCACTCGCAATGCCTCCTTCTTTTTACCAGCCTTAACTACAAACACCAATATAGCCGGTTTTATTGAAAAAATACTAACTTTTCACCTTTGACAGATAAAATTTAGTAAATGAGAAAAGTTAGGTTAGGTAAAAATGTTGAAGGAGTATTTTTTCGATAAAATCGGCTACATTTTGTACCGAAAATGAGTGATTTGGTGTTTGTAGTTTAAACGGCTAAAAAGAAGGAGGCATTGTGAGTGATTTTTGTGCGCAAAAACGGTGCCTAAAATGACATCTTGAATCATATTTATTCACTGTAATTCATTCAATTGTTTCCGGAAATTTTAAGATTTCGACAAGCAATCCACCGTTTTAATATTGCTTCATTATTATCCTTCACATTTGCAAATTTTAATTTGGCTCCTGGAACGTTGTTGTTTATTTTTACATGTATTTTAATATGAGTTAGGTAATGTTTGTCTCTACCGGACTACTACCCAGATAACACATGGACATCCTTCATGAATTTCATGGATATACTATGGACATCCAATTATATCCAAAAGACATCTTATGAACATCCGATGGATGTCCAAAGTGGAACAACCTGTACATCCATAGAATATCCTTCAAGGATATCCATAAGATATCCTCCAGAGATCTTTCAAAGATATCCATAAGATATACTTCATCCTTCAGGAATATTCAAAAGCTATCTGAAAGATTCCTTGAGAGATATTCTAAAGATATCCTTCGGGGATATCCATCGAAGATAAAATATAGTAATAGCGATCTGGAGGGAAATGAAATAATGGAATTGAACAAAAAGAAATGTATTAATAAACCAGAGTTTATTCTCATAAACTCCGGGGTTATCAACAAATAAAATGTATATGTAGACTATAAAATAAAAACAGAATATTAAATGCAGAATAATCATAAAAATAAAGTTACAGAAAAAATAGAATGCTATTTCCTTCGTCCATCAGGTGTTTTCTTTATTCTAGAAGATGACAGATGCCTTTCTTTGGCCCTTCTCAGCCAAGCTTAGATGGCTTCTTCAGTAGCTTTTTTATTTTCCGTCGAATCACTGAGGTCAGCCGCTTCTGAAATGATATGTATATTTCACGGGTATAATTGATGTTGAAATCTACAAAAAAAACTGAGAAATATTATGCTTTCTTTTGAATTCGAATACTGTGTTGATAATATATACCACTGCCATAGTTTTTCTCTCTCTTTTTTTGGTATACTATGATATATATATATATATATATATATATATATATATATATATATATCATATTATCTCTTTCATATTTATATTCCTGGACTCGGATGTCACGCAGGTAGCTGTAGCTATAGCTGCCTCCGTGGTGACGTTGGTTGTTGCCCTGGAATTCAGGGTCTGCTGACCGAAATCACAAATGAGCGGCTGGCTTCTGTTTGTTGACTCCGTTGATTTGTCGTTTTCTACCAAGTGTTGTTCATCCTTGCACTTCTCCACCGTACTGATGAGGGCCGAGAGCCCGAAACACGTGTCTACGGTTAGCACTTTTCTCTGAGGGCTATGTCCATTAAATTCCTTCCATTTTGTATATATATATATATATATATTATTGACTTTTATTGGAAATTTTGCATTATCACTGAACTAGCAGTCTGTTTTGAGGCAATACAAATTATTATCAAATAAACAGAACAACTGAATGGGCTTTTCACCTAGTGATAATTCAGCCAGTTTTAGTTGTCCAGTTTATTTTTTTTGCTCCATACCAGCAATATTTGGAGGCAAACATATTAGTGAGCATGGAAGAAAGACATCGTTCCACAAAGTCATATTTTTGAGATTTCATTTAGGTACCTAAAAAAAGAGTTCTAGAAAAAGGATTAGAAAACATCAACTTACCTACAGCAGCTTTGAATTTCGATCCAGTTCCCAAATATTCTTCCGAAAGATTCATTTTTCAGTGCAATCAATAGGAAAATGTTCGAATCTACTGATGAATCATCTTCATCACATGTCCACTGTTGTAGGCATACACACCTTTATTTTATCTGGGCACTGTGACATTTGTAAAACTCGGGTATTGTGGCAAATGTAACGACGTGCCTTTCAGCATTTCTGAAAATATCGAAACTCAAACAGCAAACACATAAATGCATTGGAAATAATGGATGTTTATAGGTTATGTCCTTTTCAATTCATATTTACCTGTATTCGGCCAATATATAATTCCCTTTTTCGAAACAATCAATTGCTACAGATGAAAACCATTATGTCCAGACCAACAGGGTATCAAAAACGAAGGAAAATAGAAAAAAAAAACACGACTTTTGTTTGGATTCAGTGCTATGACTAATATGACCTTCCTCAACAAAATAAAATGACAGACGTCGCCAGTAATTATGCGTATAGTATGGCCTGTCGCAGAACTGTATATCTGTTCTGTGGTCGCAAGAGGGTCCCCGCGACAAAGGTACAATTTGTATCTACGAGAATGTTTAAATTCATTTATGATTGCTTTGGATATCTCATGGCCATCCCTAGGATATCTTCTGAAGGATATCTATTTGAAATCCGTCGATGGATATCCATTTCAAATCAAGTAGAAAAACGAAACATGAGATTTTTCCAAAAAAATTAATCCATATGTACGAGCATGAAAGAAACTCAGAAATTGACACAATAAAAATCAATCTTGCAATTTAAACTTATCCATATTTGCTACGGATATCTTATGGCCATCCATATGATATCTTCTGAAGGATATATTTCAAATCCGTCGACGGATATCTTATGGATGGATATCTTCTGAAGGATATCCTGTGTTATCTGGGTAGCGCTGAGGAAAAAACTCATCTCTCAATATCGTTCGGCGTGTCTGGCTTCTACTTTGTATTCGAGATGAAATCATGGACAAAAACAGAACTGCCTCATCTAATTTCTTCAAAAATTTCACTATAATTCTGTAAATTTATAAACCATACATCTTTTGGTTGCTGTAAAAACACTTCCAAACATAACTCACTTCATTCGTATACAAAATAATTGATACCCTGATGATTTCATTTTGAGTTTCAGGCCATGCAGAATTTTTTTATCAAGAATATCTTTTTTCATACAAAGAATAAGAAAATATCCATATGGTGCCGACTTAATTGGACACACTGTATAAAATAACCGTGATGTAGAACAGGAATGGCATCATTATTATGACAGTTTTCCTAGGGCATTTAAATTGAGATAGAATTCCATCTCTCTCTAATTTCGGTCGTCGTTTCTGGTTCTACTCTGTGTTCGAGATGAAATCATGGACACAATCAGAACTCCTCCATTTAATTTCTTCAAAATTTCACCATAATTCTATAAACCATACATCTCTGGATTGTTGGGAACACTTCCCGAACATAAATATTTCCAATTACTCACTTCATTCCATTAGATGTAGAAAGCATTGGTGGAAATCTTCCGTTCTGAGGGCGCATGAAAGTATGCATGAGCTCGCTGGAAACAATGAAGTCATGGAGTGTGGGGTTTTTCAATAGGAACACAAGAAATAAAGAGAGGATTTCAATCAAACGAGATGAACCTCATGACTTTATGCAAGAGGTGGGCACCAAGCGCGCAATTTCACCACTTTATTGACTTTAGTATCTTGCCTGGTTTCCATTATACAGACACTAAGGGAATTTGCGGAAACGTTCTTTATTCTTTGTTCAACGGAATGGGAAGAAAAAGGACATGTTGCCTTTGATTGGGCGTTTTTTATTGATGATTTTTTTATCGGCAAATTTAATATTTGAAATTTGAGTCATTATGGATTTTTTTCGTTGCCTCCAACTTTGTCTGACGCCAGTGGTGTATCCAGTGTTTCGGTTTGGGAAGAAAATTGTTGTAAGGTGTTGAAGGTATTAATGACTATATCACATTGTATGATATGAAAATTTGTATGTAACCGTAGTGACGTGTAAGTAAAAGATATATAATAAAAAAATATAGACATTGACGTCACATTATTCAATACTAAAATTAGCTCACTAATTCTGAGTATAATCACATTACATTTCAAAGTGGCGTCGATGAGTTACCAAGTGAAGTAATTTATTAATGGTAAAAATGGCGGAAAGACAATGCTGTATCAATCGATCAAATATAATTTATTGTCTGAAATGATAAACTTCATTGACAAAGTCATTTATAAATAAAAGTATGAAACTATAACTATTTGGTACAAATACATATGATAAATAAATTGGTACAAAATAAATAATGAATAAAATATACACACTAGGCACATACGTAATTCAGATAAAATTTGGTACATTTTTACCGTGCTGGCTAATAATAAACATGCTCAAAAATTAAATATTTGTACAAAATTAATATTAGAATTATCATAATTGAAAACAGCTTCGTAATATATCAATGGTTCTAATCATTAAAATATATTAAAAAAATATTACAATTCTCTTTCCCGAATAATTGGAGATAGGACGACAAAGTTGGGAATTTCACAATACTAAAAGTTCGCACAGTAGAAGTCATCTAATGAGTAGAAAGCATTGCCTGAAGAAACTTTTTTTCAGAATTTTTGAATTTTTTCTTGCATCAGCTATGATTTTAATCTCGTTGGGTAGGTGATTATACACTGTGTCCGTAAAGTATGCAACAAATTCATTTTTTTTGCTAAACAGGTCCTTTTAAGAAATAATCCTGAAACACGTCGATTTTTTTTTGTTAATTTACCGTATTTTAAAAAAATAATCTAATATACAGGGGGGAATTACGTTCGAGTAATGACGTCACGTCATTTTTTTAAATGGAACACCCCATTTTGTCTGATTCCAAAAAAGTATCACGTGTTGATTCCAATTGGTACAGGGTGGACAAAAAAACAAAGTTTTGTGTGTGCTCATAAAGTAACGCGTAACATTCTTTATTAGGTAAATTAACAATATTATCAAAATACTTATTGTCTAGCGGCAATTGGTTTAAAATAACACCCCGTAGTTTGCTACATGTTTAAAGTAATAAAATGAGCTGTTCCCAAACATGTTTGGTACTTGTGGTCTAGCAGACAGAATATGACAAAAA